>JAWLRI010000971.1:939430-952081 GCA_034781795.1 Crypturellus tataupa
GAACTTTTTGTACTCCCTCACATTTGCTCATTAGCACAAACCACTTTTTCACGGATTACATTCCTGTTTATCACAATATGAATGATCCAAGAATCTCATCTCTATCATCTGATTTCATTTCACTTTGAATGAGACAGAACAAGATCTTTAATCTCCTGTGCTAACTTATACTTTTACATCAGACCTGATTTTCCATTACTATAAATTTATTAAGAATTCAAATTTAGGTGCCCTTTATCTGATGGAACCCTTAATCTTTCCTTTTTCTCTCTCCATCAGAATGAACCTGTGGGAGAACTTAGGATGTTTGTGTACATATACATTCTTAATGACTGTTTTAACTGTGAACTGTTTTAAACAGTGAACTGCAGATCTTGGGCAGAGAGTAAATGACAGATAAGTCAGCTGGCTTACTGCTTATTTAGGGATATGAAAAATGGAATTTGTGCCTGAGAATGTTTTCATAAGTCGGTCACACTCACCATTAGCCTCCTATTGTCATTGTCATTCTTCTGCACAATGAGCTAAAAGAACATACATCACCCACATCTAGTTTCATAGGCAGACTGAACCAAGTTAGATCTTTGACCACTTTTATAGACAGTGACCGTTATTGAGTATCTTAGACACTTAGAACAATGCACAATATGTCAGCTGTGGTAAGGGAGTAGGAAGAAAGTCTGAATCTATTCCAAATTTACAAATTAGTGTGAGGTTCATCTCCTCTTATATTTTTAAAGGCTTCGGTTTGTAAAGAAAACATTCATAATGCCCTTTAGCACCTCTCACTTGATGATCCATGATCAAAATAGAAATAGCATTACAAAGTACAAATTATTCTAGACAAACACAAATACCTTTTTTTGATAAAGTGACAAAAACAGTTGATGAGGAAAATAGAGTAGATATAATGTATCTATCTTTTATTAAAGCATTTGATACAGTGTCAGATGAAATTCTACTCACAAAATTAATTCAAATTGGCATGGATATGAACACTGTCACACAGAATGAAAACTTGCTGAAGGACTGCAAACAGTATACTGATAAATGACAATGTATTCAGCTGAATTTACAGCATGTAAATGAAATTCAGAGATAATACTAAATTCATTTGGGAGGTGTTATGAAAACCTCCAAGGAGAGAGAAATAGTTCTGAAAGAGACAGAGAATTAGTAGCACACACATAAAATACTGAAATGATTCACAGTTCTATAAATTTTAAGACCAGCAGGAACTATTATGATCATCTAGTCTGACCTCTCGCATAACGCAGGCCATAGAATTTTAACAAGTGATTTCTGCATCAGTTTGTAACTTTAGGATGAGTAAGGCTTTCTGTCTGAGAAATAAATCTAATCTCAATTTTAAAACTTCATGTTTTAGAGAATTTATCATGACCTTAGGTACATTGTTTCAGTGGCTAATTATCCTTACCATTACTAAAAAGAAAATTGCATCATATATGAGACAGGGAAGATGCAAGTGAATACATCTGAGAATATATAACCTATAGCAAGGGTATTAAATAAAAAGGAAATCTTGCAAAACAGTAAAATGGAAAGGCCCTCGGGATAGAGAATAGCAATTTAGATTGGAATTTGGCCTTTCCAGTGGCCATAGTGAATTGTGACAAAGGCATTTTGGGCTGCAGAGATAATAAGTCAGAGCACAGATGTGCAATCTCATCTATGATATATAGTTGTGTTGCAGGCTCTATTTGAATTCAAATTTGGGTACTTTGGAACCATTACCTGCATCTACTTCATTATTTTAGATTGGACAGAAGTTTGATTTGGAGAGAACATCCCAATCTCTTTGGTTTATATAGTAGAGCAGTATCAGAACACACAACTGGCTTTCTTTTGGATAACTCCTTTTGGATGACCTGGAGCCAGGCCTGGAGCACATCTCTCAGAGGCAGTTTAAACAACATATCTACTTCAGGATATCCTGGATTTTTGGGGAACTCTTTTGGAGATTATGGAGGAATTCCTGGGAATACCCTGAGGAACTTGACAATGCCTGCTACAGGCAGGTAAGAATCAGACAAGAACAGCCACAGGAGGCATTGACTGCTTCTGAAAAGCAATTGCTGATGAGCTCCATGGGTTGCTCCTGACTAGAGAGTGCTGGGGCACCTGATCAGGGAAGGTCAAGCACCTTCTAGATAGGGCTAGGAAGAGGCCTAGGTAAAACCCAGGCCAAGACTGTAAGGAACAGACGCATCACTTTTCTTAGAAGGGTATAAAGAACCGCCTGGCAGTGCTAATCAGATCAGCATTCAGATATCTTCAGCTGTGGGAATAAAAGGCTTAGTCCCTGCAGCTACCGTAGTGACTGTTGTTGCAACATCAGAGGCTTTAACTCAAATGCAGCCTCAGAAGGTGTATGCTATGTGTTCCGTGGCTAGAAGCACAGGTTTGAGGCCCCTCACTGAGGCTGGCACTAATGGTCTGCCAGTGTACAGGAGATGTGGTTGAGGATCTGAGCTGCCAAGTAAAGAAGCTGCGAGAGTAAGAAAGAAAATAGTGCAAGAAAATAGCACTCAAGCACTCAAGTACTCAAGTCTCTGAAGCCTCAGAAGCCCAAATATTCAACTATAACAGACAGACTCAGTGCCCACTGTGTCAGAATGTGGAAAGTCCTGCAATGGTGAAGCCTAGAAGCTAGTCTAGGCACCAGAAGGCAGATTCTTGTTGCATCAGAAGACTTGCAGCTTCAGAACAGGATGACTCCTCCTATAACAGAAGATGAGCTGGGAACATGTCAAATGGAGCATCTATGCCAGCCTAGCCTCAGCCTTATGTAGCACCAGAAGAAAGTGGTGGGTATTAGTAGTGGAACACTCCTGGACTTGACATGTTGGGGAACTGGGCAGAGAAGATCCTTGTGAAGCCTCAAAAAGGAGAATAAATCTCTGCTTCTGGGGAGGGTTAACTCTCTGGAAAGCAGTTTCGGGGGAAGGTCCTGGTGGACAACAAGATGAATGGCGGAAAAGGACAAAGATATCCTGGGTTGTATTAGGCAGAGTGTTACCAGCAGGTTAGCCCCAGTCAAATCTAACAGGGGACAGCGTTATTTTCAGAATCATCTGAAAGATAGATATGCATTATGCATAATATGTGTTATATATGCGTGTCAACACAAAATGAAGTAATGCACTTAAAGTGAAATGTTATACTCGGTCTCAGAAAAAAGAATCACAATTAGACAGTTTGCTTCTTAACATATAATTGTTGCCATGAAGATTTCTTTTTTTTATGAATTGTTTTTTGTTTGCAATGTACAGATTGATTACCTAGCTTAAACACTTGTCACCTGAGATTAGTTTATACATTTTGAGAATAATTTTGACAGTATAAAGTAATAATTCTGTTTAAAAAAATCCCAAAGCAATTTAGTCAAAAGCATACATTTGTCAAATAAAAGAATATCATCTATCTTTCGTGTAGCTTTTTTTTAAGATATTATTTATCTTTTTAGTAGTTTTTTTTCTTACTCAGACTGTTACTTTTACAGGTAAGAGTCAGTTCTTAAAAATATTGGTCCTTAAGAGCAGTGGTAATAATAAGTCATATTATCTTTAATATAGAAGGGAGTACAAATAGCAAAGTTTGTTCGTGTGTTTGAGCAAAAAGTATGTCTCAGCAAAAAGAAATGGAAGTGTAAAGAGATGGACAACTTTTGCAGATTAGCTCCAAAACTTAAAAAATTAGGTAAGTATGGAATTAAATGTCTTTATTTTTCTAATAATTACAATTCATAAAGATTTCCACTCTAGGAGAAGAAAGTTATTCAAAAGGATAAAGTAAAACAGAAGAGCAGTACCCTTAATAAGCATAAGTAGGGTTATGCAACTAGAAATAGATCAATATTTCCTGATTCTACCCAGTCAATATAAAAAGTTTAGCCAACAGAGTTGGAATCCAATTTCAAGTAAAATGTTCAGCACTGGATAGGTGACGAGTACTTTAAAATACATTTCTTCTTGGGGCTCCAACCTTTTATCTACCAAAGTCCTGGAAAAATGTTTAAAAGAGTCATAACTGCAATAGTTAATCTTGTCAAGCAAATACTGTAATTTTAGCCAACCATTGCAAAGAGATGTCCCAATCCAGTGTCGGGAGAAGTTTCGATATGATCCCAAGAGTGCGATTAAGACAGAAACAAGGTCAAACGTCATACAACCTTGCAAGCTTTATTCTCATGAGCACAATAGGACAGAGAGAAGAAGAAGGGAAAAACAAAGATAAGTAAGCAAGTGGGAGAGATGCAGCAAGATTATAGTTACCACCACCACCAGTCCAGCCAATTGTTGTTGGCTCCACTTTGGTGAGGGTACAGGTGCCTCAGTGCCTTGGTGCAGGTGATGTTCAGGGGAAGAAGCCGTGTGCCCCAGAAGGAGCCACACACCTGGGAAGAAGCCGCACGCTGGGGAGAAGTCACACACTCGGCGGGGGCAGGGGAATACACAGTCCTCTTTATGTCCCTGTTCTTGAAGAGTCTGCCCGCTTTCTGTGTGCTCTGGTGCTCCTCTTCACCCAAACCGAATGCAGGTGCCACTCTGTAGACAGTGCTGGGCGCTCTTTGGGTCTCGTGCTGATCTCACAGTCTTCCCAGAGACAAGAGTGCCAAGGCCCAGAAGCAGATAAAACTGCTGATATCACAGCCTTCCCAGAGCCAAGGCCAAGAAATGTGGCAACAATGTTGAGACAAACACAGTCCAAAACAGTCTCTTACAAGAGGAAAAATTATGCTGAGACATAATCCACTTCCTAATGACATTATCATGCAAGAGAATAAAATATAAAAAAAGTTACTAATCATTCTAATGTGAATTTTAAGAGTTCACTGGTGCATTTGTAATGGCTACTGAGGATATATCTGCAGGCTCTCATCTGAGTTATGGAGTATAAGAATTGGTATCTAGGACATCACTATACTTCAATGTTCACTTTTTTTAGACTATATTCAATAAAGGAATTAACTGCTTAAGTTCAAGAAGAGCACACTTAAGCTCTGGTTTTATATGAATTCTTTTGCTGATTTTTGGCTACTACATAAATTCAGTAAATACTCAATTTAGTTTATATCCATGTACCTACTAAACTAATTTCTCCAACAGACGGAAGTCTTTTAGCATACATCTACCACTGTCATTTCTAGGTTCACTAGGTACAGGATAACTGAATTAACAAACATTACAAATATATTCAAATATTTTGAGTCTTTTTTTGCAGTGAAAGCTTCCCTGATCAATTCTTCTCCCTATTTCTCTGCTGACTAAAACTCAACTACCAGATATCAGTACGATGAAGTGAAATATAAAGGAGTTGTTGGTATGAAACAATATATGCAATAATTAGAGTAGACACGATGAATCTAAAATTAAATTTATTGTTAAAAATATACTGTTCTTTCCAAAGTACTACAAAAATGGTTCAACATTACAGTGCACATTTTTTACCGTCTGATGGAACATTTTAAAATAATAGAAAATCTGGGTGGGATTCATTTTACCTCATGTTAGACATTTGTCCACCTTAAATTCCCTTTTCAGATAACTGAGAGAAATATACACTACTAAGGCACAGTTCATCTCATGCTAAAGCTGAGATCTAAAAGGGGAATTGCTACTTAAAAGTGCCTATTTTTCACTAAGAGTGAAAGGAAACAGGCTATAGACATCTATATTTAGTTAAATGAATTTCACCTTTTATAAGAGCTGGAATAGTACAAAAATGTAACAAATCAGATGATAGTACTTTCCTTATGATATTCAATAAGAAATAACTGAAATGTTAGGAGAAGAATATTTGTATTTTATCACTTCTGGAGTTCAAACCCTGCAACAACTGTAGGAATCCCTGAAGCTTTAAGAAATTGAGACCAAAGGACAGGAACCCTGGTGATGTCTTTTTTTGGAGAATACTATTTATGTTTCCATTTGATCTAATAAGTATTTGTATTTCTACTGCAGCTAGCTGTTATTTTTTTTTTTAAATTTTGATAAGGCAACTGAAAGGCATTAACAAATAAGTGAAAACTCCATAACGTATATAATTTTATATTGCAAACTACAATAGGTTGTTTTCACTTAATCATCAGACATGTTAGCATTACTGTAAAATCTTGGCTGTATGTTTGCATATTCTTAATATCTGAGACACTCATTTTCTAGGACTTTGTGCAATTGTATATCAGTGTAAAGTCTCTTATGTCCTGATCAACAGGTGTTATATAGAAAAATTTAAGATAAGAAATAAATCTTTATCTGAAGTGACTATGCAATGAAAATAAGTTCTTTATATTGTTTTATTTTGTATGTATATCCTTTTATATATATATATATAATATATATAACATATATATTATGTGTTATATATGACATATGACATGTATTATTTATGTTATATAACATATGTATGTTATATATGACATTGTATTCGTGAGACAACTTATACACAATTAAGGGTTTTTTTTTACTTTATTTATTTCTGAAGTTCAATGATGTCAAATTTTGTGTAGATTTCCAAGATTTATGCCAGTTGACTTCAGTATTAACATCTGTCACTTACCTGATAGAGTATGCTGAAGGTTGTGAGCATCTTTTTAAAATAATAAACTAGGATAATGGTAAGCCATCCATTTATTTTTCTAACGAAAGAATCACAGCTTTTTTTATTATTATTCTGTCCTTACAGAAAATTAAATATTCCTTGGATATATCATGTAAGCTTTATATACCTGTGTATTATGTACAAAAGACTCTGGAAAATATATTTGCTTCAGATAGTGAAATATTTGCATTTTTTCCCAGTTTTATTTAAGAGGAAACAATTTTAAGAATGTAATCCATTAGTTACTTTTATTGCTTTGAAACAGTATTGTTTAGGAAAGGGGAAAGGGAACTGATGTAATTTCAAGTAGTTTGTTAAAGTGATTAAGGCATCAAGGCATACATTATTAATTGCAAAGCACAGCATAAATTTTGTAATTATACTACTATGCTATTTTGCAGATATTTATATTCTTTTAAGAGTTTTGAAGAAGCTGCACATTTCTTTGCACTGAGTCTGTAGCCCTGTCAGCAAATGAATTAATGAACTGTTTAGAGTCATGTGATACTGAAATGAAAAACTACATGGGAAAAAAATGCAAACATTTTCTTTTCTACAGTTGGGATCTTCCATGTTTGAATTTTAGTACAATGCAAGTCATTCTGCCAGAAATCTTTCATAACACAACCCAAATGTCCATCTATTCATTAATAATAAGAGTTTTTCTTCTCTTCCTTCTGTAATGTTGTCAGTTCTTTTATGGTTAGATGCTATCCATGTTAAATGTCAATCATTTAATGTCAGATATGATGAAACTGATGACATATAACAAAGTTTTATTAGGGTATTTGTGAGGAATATGAGTTTACTATGTTTATACAATTGCTTTCTCACAGAATATATAAGTTGTTTAACGGTACAATTTTGTTTTCTGCTCATTCAAGCTCTCGGAAATGAGGTTCTCTCGTTGCCTTGTTTTCATTCACAGTGCTCCGTGTGTGACATTCTTTTATTTCTAGAAGACCTCACCCCAAATGGATGGATAAAATTTCCATATATAATTAACTCATATGTGTCAAAATTAAGATCTATCAGGAATGTTTTAAATCTTTCCAGAACATTTTCTGTATACCTGGTGTCTTTAGGACAAACCAAACCATTTCATAGACGTTTATAAGGAATAGAATGTATAACTTTATATAGTATGTATATAGAATGTATAACAGTATAACTGTGAGGAGTTAGTGAATTCACAGCAAAATAACCTGTAAATGATATTGTTTCAGTCTGATTTTTACAATAATTATTTTTTATGACAGTTTTACAGAGTCATATATTATTCCTCCCTATGTTATAACATTCTCTCATTTAACCAAGTTAGTTAAACAGCTGAGTGACAATAAGTGTCTTATTCTTTTAAAAAAAATCAGCTATATTTAGCAAAACACCACTTCAGACCAATTGGCTCTCTGTGAGAGCTGAGAATGGAAATGTCAGATTTGGGGGATTGAATTACTAGGCTGTGAAGATAGATCATTCTTGCTACCTTGCCAAAACACTTTACACTGGAATTCAGCATTACATTTGCAGGTGCTCTGTCATAGATATAATTGAATGTCATCTGCCCTCATACACATAAAAGTAATTTTGCAAGACTGCTTGAACCGTGGATTTTGAGGGACAAACCTTTACCAAGTCTACCTTATTCTAAAAATGATTTGAGGGTGCTAGATCAGGCAACTGAAATGAAGCATAGTGCAATTTATTTTTATGCACTGTGTTAAAGAATGATTTATAAAAACACATGCAAAAGAAAGTATTGCTATTTTCTGCAGCTTTAATTTTAGAAAATTGGTGATTTAAACTTTGTCATTAAATTAATTGAGCATTAATTAGTCATTGACTGGAATGAAAAAGAAATGTTCAGTTAGTTTACTTTCTTATAAATTCTGAAGCTAGCATTAATACAGCAGTACAAAGAAAATAATTTTTACTAGCTTAAAAAATAATCGGAAGAGGATAGATTTATCTACATGAACCACACACATAGCTAAACTCCTCCTGTGGCAGACTTTAAACTTATATTGTCTTTGCCTTGTCCTTTAGGCACACACACACAAACACACCTGTCAAATATACCCAAATAATAATAATAATGAAGAAAAATAGAAACGAGACAGCTCCTTGGAGAGTTGGTCATTTTATGCTCTAGTGGATTAAGAACCGTCAATTCCCAGTCCTTCGAAAAAACGTTTCTCAAACTAAGCATGGCCTCCTGGGGAGGAATGCCATCATACTCCATTAAAAAAAATATTTTTTTTTTCTTTTCACTCTGCTTTCAGTTCAAACGCAGCAAAGGTTGAGTCATAAAGGGTCTCCTAGTGATGAAAATGATGAAGCAAGCAAGAAAGAAAAAGAGAGAAAACAAGGCAGGTTTTGTGATAACAAAATGTGTTTTGAGTTTACTTTGCCATATCATTCCTTATTAAAATTTAGCAGTTGTTTCTTCCCTATATTTCATGGTGGAGTTAAGTAAAAAGATTAGAAGTATGCTAGAGTCAAATCAAAATGCTTTTTATCCTTAGCATTATATTTTTACTATACAGTTTTGTACAAGTTTTTTTATTATTATTTTTCTAAGTAAATGTGTCATTGGCCAAGCAGAGAATTAAGCACTACTGATTCCAGTTTAATTTTTGTTCACACACACACAAAAATCCATTTAAAAAAACTTCATCTGCTTTGTATAGCTTACTAGTAAATTTATGCACAGAAGACCACATTTGAACACAAAAGGAACTATAATATTACAATAGAATTTGTAATTTGTATAGGTTAAAATTTTAGGTGGTAATACAAATTCGAACTTCCAGAGAATTGTGGCATAGAATTTAATTACATGATTGATTTGTTATTTTTCTACATATAATATATGATGTGTGATCTTGTTCATGAAAATATAAATGAATGCAGGAATACACCTTACAAAACAATAAAAAAACCTACCCTAATTGATTGTGAATAATTGATAATTAGTAAATACAAATGTGGCATCTTAACATCCACAAATATAATAAGTAACTTATTGTTCCAAGATGCTCCCATAGCATCTAAGTCCCATATACTTAACCCTCACTGGGATTTAACTGTGAATCCTAAATTTTGAGATTATGAGCCCTATATCTAATAGTTCTTTTTCTAGTTTAGCTGCTACGACTAAATTATATCTAATAGACTTTTGGTTTATCACAATAACTGGAAGGATTAGATTTTAAAGAGATTTTGCTTATATATTTTTGAAAATATTTTAGTATGAATATTTTACATTGCTTTCATTTTCAGATTCATCACAGTTCGATCAAAAAGAGTAGGAACAGCACAAATGCAGGCCACTGACAATTTTCTGTATAGCCTTCTGCAAACCTGTGGTGATGGAAATATATTCTAACATCTCTAAATGACAGTCAAGCAAAAATATAACTAGCCTTGATTACAATTTGTGCTGAATCAATTTCTTTTTCTCTTTAATAGTCACTGTATTTATATAGACTTCTTCACAGCTTGTATGGTGAGATAGCATCCAAACATAATAAACCGGAGAAATTCCGATGGTTTCCTTATTAGCCATGTGCATTTATATTCATACATGCTTGTTCTGAAAGCTTGATTTGATGAACAAAATATGAATCGTCTAAAGAAAGCAGAAGTTCGTCAGTAACACTTCTTCTGATTTTATTTTTATACATGTGATACCACTACTGTAGTTTTTAACAGGCATAGTTACATTCATAGTTGTGTCCCAACATTTAGACCTTCAATTCCTTTCAGAATCAATATATTAATATATATTTTTAACTAATTAATTAATTATAAAGATTTCTTTCGGTCATTCCTCTCTTATCAAGGGAAAAAAAGTGGACTATATTTCCTTTGCAAAGAGAAATGGAGGAATATGCTTTCTTGGTGATCTGCTCTAGGAACAGATAATGCCTTGCATATCATAGAATCATAGAATCATATGTCCTTAAAAACATACTGTCTAGCAGTTTAGTAGGCAAACATTAAAGTGGATGGACAGAAGTCAGTCAGTCAACCCAAAAGAACGCATACAAGAATACAAAAGAAATGAAATTTTAATGAGCAACTACAACTATGTGGATATTAACAAAAATATCACTGTTAAACCATATGCCATCCACTGGGATCTGTACCTTGAGGAAGACAAAGACCTTAATGTATTTAATGGCATTATGTTGTGATATAACGTTATGTTGTGTATAACATGAATTCAAAACTCTGTATCTGATATAGCAGGAAAATAGTACCGCTATTAGATGGGACCTCATCTGGAATTCTGTGCAAAACTCTGGTCATGTATATTAGGTTCAGATTTAATCTAGATTTGAAAGAAAAGCAAGCTAGTAACGTGATCAGGAGTACAGTCACCACAACAGTCTGCCAAATACTGTCAGATAAAGTGCATTTTAGGCTAAGTAATGATATAAAATGATTTACCTAACCATTTGTTGCACCATGGAGTATTAAGAAGCAACAACAGATTAAATATCCAGATAAGTAGTGTAGATGACCATAAAAAAAAATTCACAACTGAACTATACTTCCACATGTGTAATCGGAAAATAGAAGAAAAAATGGATTTCCATGAATAACTCTATGTTCCAATCTTAAATACACGTGTCAAGGACGATGAAATTAAGCTGTCATTTAAGTTGAATAGAATGCTGTCTGAAATCTGTAATACCAAATTCCCATTCAACTGAATCATCTTTGACCATTTCCTTTAGATATCTCCACGTTGAATATGCTTTGGCAGGCATGCATGCTTTTCTTTTTCTTTTCCCTCATTTTTCTTAAATCTGACTGATTCTTCTTCAATCTTCAGCTCCATCAAGCTCATATTAGTTTTCCCTGGTCTTTTTACTTCTAGAAATTTATACAGTCACTATACAGATATATATTTTCTGTGTTTCTGTATTCTGCTTTCAATTTTGGAACTCTATTTGAGATTGTCTTTATTTTTTCTGTATTTTTTTCTCTATTTGCTCATTCTCTTTATCTTTTCCAGATCTGTGGCTGGTTCAGCTTCATCATGTCGGTATTTCCGATCTCGTAGAAATAAACTCCATTTCTGGCCTTGTCATGTTTTACCATGGCTTCCACTGCAGTCATGTGCCCATTTCGTGCTTTCCACAATACTCGCACTTAAAAGCATGCAAACAAATGTCTGCCATTAGATATATGACAGCTGAATTAACAGGAAATCATTCAAACTGTACTATAGTTTTGTTCTTGAAGGGAATCAGCTTCACAATGAAACATATATCATCCTTCAAGTAAACATAAACTGTCTGCCAAATCTGCCTTATATAAAGATAATGCATAAAATTCAATTTATCAACTTCTGTTAGTAAAGCTATGTTGTATTAATAAAGCGGTTGCCTTTTGTGAAAAGACAGATTCAATTTTGATCTCTTTTGACTGGATCTCTTCAAGCCAATAAAAAGCCTGGACTCGGGATTCTCCTTGATGAAACGAAGATTCTTGCTGTCTCTAGGAATGATATTTCAGCACAGGGAATCTATGACTCTTAAGGGTTGTTTTTTTTTCCTTTTTTGGTATTTGTTCTGCCAACCTTGTTTCCACAAGAATAAAAATCATAAAATCATAGAATTGTTAAGGTTGGAAAGGACCTCTAGAGATCATCTAGTCCAACCCCTCTGCACACACAGGGTCACCTAGAGCATGTGGTACAGGATTGAGTCGAAGAGGATTTTGAATACCTCCAGAGAAGGAGACTCCACAACCTCTCTGGGCAGCCCGTTCCAGTGCTCTGTCACTCTCAGTGTCAAGAAATTTTTTCCTTAAGTTCCTGTGGAACTTTTGCTGCTTCTGTTTGTGGCCATTTCCTCTTGTCTAATTGCTGGTGACCACTGAAAAGAGGCTGACCCCATCTTCCTCACTCTCTCACTTGAGGTTTTTATAGGCACTGATTAGATCCCCTCTCAGCCTTCTCTTCTCCAGACTGAACAGGCCCAGCTCCCTCAGCCTTTCCTCATAGGGCAGATG
>JAWLRI010000971.1:952181-968032 GCA_034781795.1 Crypturellus tataupa
GGGTTGTTTCTCCCCAGGTGCAGGACCGTGCACTTGGCCTTGTTGAATTTCATGAGGTTTCTCTCTGCCCAGTTGTCTAGTCTGCCCAATTCTCTTGGGATGAAAACACAACCTCTGGAGTATCAGCTACTCCTCTCAGTTTCGTATCATTAGCACATTTGCCAAAGGAGCACTCTGTCCCTTCATCCAGATCATTGACGAAAAAAATGAACAGGACTGGACCAAGGACTGACCCCTAGGGGACGCTGCTATCTAGATTCTGCCTCCAAATAGACTGATCACAGCCCTCTGGGCTCTGCCATCCAGCCAGTTCTCAATCCATCTCACCATTCAGCCATCTAACCCAAACTTCCAGAGCTTTCCCAAGAGGATGCTGGAGGGACAGTGTCAAAAGCCTTACTGAAGTCCAGGTAAATGACATCCACCCCTCTCCCCTCATCTCTCCAGCCAGTTATCAGCTTGGTTAAGCATGTTTACCCCTTGGAAAATCCATGTTGACTGCTCCTGAGCACATGCTTAGAGGACTGTCCTGCACATGCTTAGAGACAACAGCCAGGATGAGCTGTTTCATCACTTTTCCAGGGATGGAGGTGAGGCTGACTGGCCTGTAGTTGGGTGACTGGGTCCTCCTTCTGGCCATTCCTTAGCATCCCTTGTCAGATTTAATTCCAAATGCACCTTAGCCTTCCTTGTCGCATCCCTGCATTCTCTGACAACATTCCTATATTCCTCCCAAGGAGCCTGTCCTTTTTTCCACATTCTGTATACTGCCTTCTTCTGTATACCTTCTCCTTCCCAAGGAGCCAGCAGCTCCTTGCTCATCCATGCAGGCCTCCTGCCCCACCGCCTGACTTCTTACTCATCAGGATATAATCCTCTTTGACTAGGTGAATTCCCAATATACTTAATACCAAACAACAAATAGGAGCTTGACAAAAACTTCTAAGAGAAGAAAGATGGATTTTAAGGTAATTATCTTTTTGACCACAGAATCACATATTCACAAAAGCCTTCACCTTCTGCCATAAAGTACTTGAAAAAAAGTGGGAAAAAAAATGTTAGAAGCTGCTTGTAAATGATAGTACAAGTATGAGAGGATTTTTGTTCAAGAACAAGAGAGCTCTGAGCAAAAGAATTGATGCTATGCCTGTAGCTGCATGCTCCAAACACTTTCCTGGCTTGGAAAAATCTGACTCTATTTCTTGTTTGCTCATATAAATGGGGTCTACTGCATTTTAAAGCATCTTGAAATATATTTGGTGGAAATATAATTCTTAAAGCAATTTTGGTCAGAAATGTAACCACCAGTCTTGTTTTGACCTAACACAGTAACACAGCAAGTGCATTTTTTTTTACCACATACCTTCCTGTTTCTAATTTTGTGAAAGCTTTTGTAACTTCTCAACAAAAAATCTATGCTTAAGTTTAAATATTAATGTCTCCAAACTTCTTAACAACCTTTAAATGAATGAGAAATTGTTTATAGTACTATTGCTACCATTTTTCTATTTCATTAGTGTGCATTGTAAGAGCTTTGTGATTTCACTTCAGTTGACAGGTTATGGTCACTCTCTGAGAATTTTAATGCTTAAAAAAATCCCAGTCAGTTACATTATTTGTTTGGTCTAGTATTTTTCAGGTTGAAATACTTACTTCTATATTGTATTATGCCCACAAATGAACATTAGATTTAGAATGTTAAGGACTGCATCATGTGTAAGAGTAGTGACTGTTTATCTCAAAATTTATGATTATAATATGATTCTGTTTTATAAGATAAAGACTTTTTGTAACTGTCAGCAGTTTTGTATGCAAATATAAAACAATTTTAAAAGAGTTTTATTTTTGTAAGCTGGCAGCTGAACACATTTAGGAAAATCCTTGTATGGTTTCAGGTATAAGGTCATGAATCTCATTAACATATCTTGTTCTTTTAAGTTGAAAAACTCACATAGAAGTCATTTATTTTATTATATAATTGAAAATGTATAAGAAATTCCAAGTGAAACTTTATGAAGGTGAAGAAGTAAAGGTAAAGAAATCAGTTTTTGACAAATATATTTATACTTCCTCTTGAAGAACTGCACTACTAATTCAAAGAACAGCAGTGCAGTAACCTCTGAACAGCACCTATATTTCTTAATTAACTTCATGCCATGTCTCAGAGCTCTCTGAGGAATGATACAGCTTGTCTTAACAAACTATAATGCTTTCCAGTATCCAGTCGGTCATTCTGTGATAGCTCATTGTGTCCAATACCGATATGAATGCCTAAATAGTGCAAAACAATGCTAAAAAAAAAAAAAAACAAAAAAAAAAAACCCTTGGAAATCTTTCTGCATATATTTGAAAATGAATAAAATATAACAGCAGAAATTTCGGAAGGGTTCATTTAAAAAATAAGTCAATAGCTTTTTAATGAAATGTTTTGTCACTGGAACTTAAGCTGTGGTTAATTTTTCAGTCCCAAACACAATAGAATTGTATTCTAGATGAAATTTCAATATACTTACTCTTGCTCTTCTCATGATCATTCAGCAGTATGATGTCAGTATGTTTCAAATTAACCCATATTTCAATATGTACATTCATATACTTAGAGATCTAAATAATCTTTTAGGTGGTCTTCCCTCAAAGGTGCTGAGAAAGTATGCAGTCAGGATAAGACAGTAATAGAAACAGAGGAAATAAAAAAAAACCTTTTCTCTCTCCTTTTTGGAAAGGAGAAGAAGAGAACCAGGTAAAAATTCTCAAAAATTAAAAGGACAGTTAGAGTGTATGAACAAAAAAAAAAAAGAAGAAGAAAGCATATGGTGAGAATGAAGAGCAAAGCAGGGTAATGAAAGAAATCAAATCTGAATGGGGTATAGAGGGAGAAAGCAACAACCTGAGACTAAATGGCAAGAAACAAGAGAGAAGTGAAGGTTAAAGACCTGCCAGAGAGGACATTGAGAGAGAGGAAAAAAATAATTTAAAAAAATCCTATGAGAATTAAGAACAATTCCTTGAGAGCTGTTTAATGGGACTGCACACTTAGATATTTTTTTCTCTTTTAGGATCTTAGGGTTTTTGTTTATTTGTATGTTTGTTTTGAAAAGCACACTCTTCCTATTTCATTCTTATTTTGGAAAAACAGAGTCTTTCTCATATTAACCATGACACTCTAATTTCTTCTGGAATATATCATATTTTGACAAACAGTTAATGGGTTAAATTTATCACAGAAATGCTGAATGAGAAAGGCAAAGCTAGCGAGAGCAGATATTTTTTGATGCATTGCTATTAAATCAGACAATTTGGAATAATGGGGGGAGTTTGGGGGGAAAGGAGAAGAGAAATTATGACTTATCACCAAAAAAAAAGCCCTTTGTCAAAAATATAGCAAAGCACAGTTAAAGAGTGCAAGACAAACATCAGACTGACTACATGACTCTAATTCTCTCAAATACTCTGATGTATATATGATATATTCTCCAAGAATATGTCTCCAGACTTTTCACTTTTCAGGAGTGAACTCTGTTCAGTGTATGCGTTCCAAAACAGAGAATGAAGATTACTGTTTTGACAGGGCTTTGTGAACTTTAACAAATATTCTTCATGTAATGCTCAGATGATGCCGAGTTCCTAACTTTTGTATGCCAACTAAAAAGTGACTTAAAAATAATGTTTTGAGACCTCTTTGTGAGAACCGAGTTCATTAGCTTGCCACAAAAGCAATCAGTATCGAATTTCTGAAAGCATTTCATCTTAATCCATTTACAACTGAAGATAGAGTTTCGTTACCGTTGTTTAGGAACAGCAGAGATAAGCAGTTTGCTAAACCTCACTCTAGTGCATGATTAATCCTCCTGATTTCAGTGGGACTCAATTAAAATTGAGTAAGTTGCAAATTTCTTTTTCAATAACAGTTTGGGTAACTTACATATCAGTAAGAGGATGATAACTTTAAATCCATTGCTAACAGATATTCTTTATGTTTGTACAATGGAGAATAGTTTCAGAGCCAGAGAGAATATAAGTAAGAAAAATTCCAAACGTTGCTTTAGAGGGCAGAGCTCTGAAATAGATGGTAGGGAGCTGCCTCAGTGTTTCAGGCAACAACTGCATAATGTAAAATGCACATATCATATAATTATTCTCCAGCCTAGTGATTAAGGAATTATCTAAAGTTACTGCAGATGTGGGTTTGAATCTCCTTAGGTTCAAGAGAGAACTGAGTACGGGCTTCCCACTTTTTTTTTTTTTTTTTGGTAACTATCATGTCATTATAAAAGTACAGTTCCCACACCACCTACATTAAACTAAATTAAAAAAAAAAAAAAAAAAAAAAGTCCTGCTCGGTTCTTTGTAGGATATCTAGCTTTACACAAACTCTCAGGCTCAGGAACTTGAACTGATACCTAAAGAGATCCCTAAATCTTTGGAGAAAGGAGATCTAAGTTACCCTTGTTCTTAGTATTCTCTAAGTGGTCCTTGCTTTGTGGTGTATTCCTTTCCTCTAGGTGCACTGAATATCTCCATGGAGTCAGTATCCCACTGAATCTTTTGTATTTCACTTTTTGAGGAGATAGCTGCCTGCATCTTTGAGATAGGTGCTGAAGCTCATGTAGTTTTGTGCACATTTTCTCTTTGTCACTCAGTTTCCCTTTGTAATAACTACTCTGATTCCAGAGTCATGTCCATTTCAATGAATTAGAAATTGCCTCAGCAGAGTAAATTCCACTTCCAGATCTGGGTGCAAGCAGATGGTGCAGCACTGTGTTTGAGAGTGTAAACTTCTTTTTGGAAATCAAGGCTTCACAGCAAAAAGAATTTGGGATCAGAAACAATGCCTCCTGCAAATATACAGGATTTTCACACAATTGAAGTGTAATTCCACACAAGTATTGTACTGGTAGCTTTATGCAACTGTCAGTGTACTTGTCTCAAATCCTCTTCGCAAGAACATAGCGTAAGCATACTGCATACTTATTTCATTTACTTTTTTTTTTCCTTGAAATTTGTCCTCAATACTCTCCATTATTGAAGATTTTCTTTCTTCATTACCTCTTCAGTGCTGTCCATCTTCACTATTTCTTTCTCTGTACATTTATATTTAGGTTCTTCTTTTTCCTAGAAGTTGACAATATTTCAGTGAACCTGATTTGTTGTTGACACTTTGTACCCCTTCCTGGAATTGCACTTTGACTGCTCTTATAAGTCTTTGCTCACCTCCCTCTGGAGAAAAGCAGTAAGTTGGGGCTTAATAGCTCGCAGAAGAATGAGTTTAGATATTGTGTATCTTCTTTTTTAGATGACTGTAGAGAAAAAAACATATCTGCTGAGAGGGTGGAGGCAGAAGGAGCAACTGCTCAAAAGGCTGACAGTAAGTTTCTGAATCGATTTTATTTACAGTTTTAGTGTGCTCAAGGAAATGGGAGAATGCATTGGAAGGCAAACTGTCACCCATCAAGTGGATCGGCAAGGGAAGCCTACTGTCAAGTAACATCTCTTTATTATCATGTCTGTTCTATAGAATTCCAAAAAAATATATTGTTGTATGGATTAGGCTTCACCTTTGCTTCCTACAAAACACACACTTTGGAAAATTTTAGGTAAAAACAATTAAGTCTAGGTATTCCTAAGAAAGCATTTAATAAAGTATGTACAGCAACTTTATTGACCCAGCATTCCTGGAATGTCCTACAGCACGTGTTTTGCAATACAAAGAATGTCTCTTGACTCAAATAAATTTATGTTCTTGTTTTGTTTTGGTTTGTTTTTTGGGGAGAGGGTTGGAATGGGTACCACTTTTTCCGGCCTTGTATATTGAAACATATCTGAATTTTTACAATTGCAGTTACTGCTTAGAAAAACACTTATCTTTAGTAGTCAACTATTCTACAAGAGTTTACTGAAGTTTTCTGTAAAACATTTTACAGTAATTGACTAAAAAGTGACATTTAAAAATTCCTCTGCAGCATTTGCCAGGGAACAATATACCAAAGTCCTCCTGAAAACTAGTAATTCAATCAATTAACTTCAGGAATATAAAAATAAACAAATCTTCATCCATGATTACATATACACACACAAAATGTTCTCCAAATTGTTCCACTTTCTCTGAATTTTATTTGGTTCTTTGACTTGAGTCAAAAAGTATAGCTACACACCTTGTGTCCTTTATTCCAGTAATAAAGCCATGCAGGCAGCAATTACATTGAAAAAAAAACATACTGGTGTGATGAGTAAGTTGTAATTGCAAATAACTGCAGCCAGGGAGGATGAGTAAATTGCTGTCATGGCTCACTGCCAGGTCAGTTTTCACTTCCCAGATCAGGAATGGAATGCCTTGATCATTCCATGACGGATTCATTTTTGTCATAACAGGTCATTCAGGTTCCGCTGAGGACGAGCCTGCTGCTTGTTACTCTGTGAATTGCCATCTTCCCCACTGGTCACATAATTAAACTCCGTATATATACTTTTACCCTTCCCAGATAACCTAAAGAGAATCCATTAAACTGCTAGCAGAGCCTGTATCTAATCTAAGAAAGCTCTGATACTATGTGCTTTCTCTTTCCTACTGTGTGTAACTATGAATATATTGCTTTTCTCCTTTTACTTTTTTCTTTCCCTCCTCAAATATTAAATTTCTTTTTTCTGCTGTCCATAGAATAGTATGAAATCTTCTCTTCCTTCACAATTATATGCATGAGGATGAAGTGCATAGTTTTCCGTCAACAACTTTATGCCATCTGCAAGCATAACAGCTCTTTACAAGAGTATAAAAATTAAGTAGAAAAAAAAAGATCAACCTAAATTTATAATGACAGACCTGCCATATAACATCATGCGCTCAAACCTGCATCTGTAACGCCTGTAAATTCTTTCCAATTCTTTCCTCCCACTAACCCACCAGCTGGATGTTATTTCCACCTTATAAAAATCATTCATTATTTGTTTAGTTTGAATTCCTTTTCCCATATATTGATCAATATCCATGTGATTTGTGTTAGAAATGAATAAATAAATAATCTCTTAGATTTAAAGGAAAACCTGCCTCTGTGCTCTGTAGCAATGAAAGAAAAGAATTTACATACTAAAATGTCTTGTGTCTTGTGCTCAAATCACACAAATTCCTCAAAATGATTTTCCTGAAATAGAAGATGTGAAAATTACTCCTAATAATAGTAATAGCGAAGTATAACATTTGCACCTGAAATCAGCCTTTGTCCAAACCTATGAAATCAGAAATTTCTAAAAACAGAAGTAACTCTCTTTACTCTTATTGGCTTTTGGCCAGGTGGATCTTTTACCTCCTTCTTATTTTCCCCCATGACTTTCTCATTCCTTTAAAAAAATATATATATATTTGGCATATGTCCTTGCTTTTTTACTAAGCTTTTCACTTCGTATTAATTCTCTGTCATTTACTAGCTTAAATTTCTCCACCATTATTTATATAAGCAATATATTTATGTATAAGGATTAGAGTAATATTCAAACAATGTTAGAATAAGGTAATACATTGGACTTCCTGCAGTGTTTAACAATATCAAAACTTATTAGTCTTCCTTGCTTACGGAAATAGATTCAAGTGAAGTATAATAACTAAGATTGATATTTGAATACTGAACATACTGCTATAAAATAATTAAGTGTTCTGATTCTTTTTCAGTCAAATATTGGCTCAAGACTTTATTTAGCCAGTGTTTTTTGAAGTTGCTGACTGAAGGTGATTTTCCATTGCTGACATCTTGTAGGAGTAGGGTTTCTCAGCTGCCCCCAAACACAAACACTGATAGGGTTCATACGATCGAAGTGATCTCAGGCTGCTCAGACTGCATCATTCCAGGATTAGACAGCAGGGCCTGAGGAAGGAGACACGGTAAAATCACCTAACTGGCTCAAACAGACCTGTGATAGATGGAACGTAATTAGCCTTGTTAGGCAACGGGATCATGCTTGAAAACGAAAGCGGGTCAGTTTGAGATTTTAGGCAAGATAAGCATTAAGAGAATTGTGTCTGAGGATATCCTGGTATCAGGTTTGCTGGTGGATACAACCCTTCTAGTGAGAAGGTACAAAACTATGACGAGCAGTCATGGAAGTGAATTTTGTGCCTTTAAAGATTCATCAACTCCTTTTGAAGAGCTGAGTCTGAGTCTTAGTTTTTAAAATTAAAAATATAAGTTGAAAATTCTATTACAAATGAAATAGGCAATCTTGAAAAAAAAATAGCACAATCTAATGGAATAATTCTATAAATTTTATTTCTTGGTCCACAAAGCTGGAGAGACGTAACAAAAAGAGAGGCCTAACAAAAATAATTTAAAAAACACTTGTATGTAGAAGAACTACATAACACTCTTTTTTTTAGTATATGTAAAGACAGTGTTTATTAAAAGCATATATATTATGAAACTAGAAAAAGTAGAAATACACATATAGGCTTGTCTATATCTACATAATATATGTATTGTTACATATATTATGCAAAAAATAATGTTGATGAAAACTCGAAAGGAATGCATTAGACTTCCCCACTCCAGTTTTGTTGAAATGCACAATACTTTTGTGAGAGTAGATGTATACTCTTTCTTGCTGAGCTTATGGGCTCTGTATAGCCCATCTAATAAAGTGATTTCCGTCAGGATTACATGGGTGCTGGGTGTGAAGGACTGAATCCAGCAGCAGCTTCCTACATGGGAGCCTGAAGAGCTTTACCAGCAACCCACATTCAGCGACATTCATGGTAGTGATTAGGAAAATGGTTGTTAGCAGAGAGACCCAAACCGTGCTTATTCATTTCATGTAATTTCTCTCCTTCTTACAGACACTTTTTGGAGCACTGTCAGTTCAACTCTAATGAGGAACCAAAACTACAATTTTTTATTCAGAAAGGAATCTGATCCTGAGTCATGTGCTTATATAATCCAGTGAAGAACTTTCTTCCAGGATGCTTGAAGTACTGGCCCTCTCTTTTCAAAAAAAGCATATAGTGAAATTTCAGGATATTCAGAGAAGAGTGAAAAGAATGATGAGAAATAGGGAAAAATCACAAATTAAGAAGTATGTAGAAGTCTGAGGGAAAAATAAGGCAGGGGCCTTATTTTTATTCTAAGTTTATATTGTCTGACACAAAGATCTGTGATTGTTTTTTTCTAATACTTTACTAATATTAAGTTAAAACAATATACAAAACTAGAATAATAAATTCAATTTTCCTCTCTGTAAACACTTGAAACATTCAGTGAAAAATATCTCAGAGAATTATGAATTCAAAAATGTCAAAAGATGGAACCTCTTAGTGCACAAGTAGGAAATGTCATATTGTTTTAAAGTGAAGTACTTAACTAGATTCAGAGAGGACTAGAAACATATAAGAACAACAAGTATCAAGGGTATTACTATTAAAAGCTTCCAGACAAGAAACTTGACACTGCCTTTTTATAGCATAATTTCCATTTTAATTGTAGGAAATAGATTGGGACATTCAAACTGGAAAGAGTATGCTTATGCTTGAATTCTTGCGCTATTTCTGTTATTAATGCTGAAAAATTCAAAATATTGAATAAAATCATTGTTTTTATATATCAAGAGAGATTGGTTCCACTAGCGGGAGGAATATGCATGACATTCTTGCTGCTACTGATTCTTAGGAGAAAATATCGTATCCTGGAAAATTTTTGGTAGGAAAACAGACCTAGTTGGGAAGAGGTTATGCTACATATTAGTAAATAACTCATTTAATATGAATATGTTAATTAAGTTACTACATGGACATGCATCCTGTCCAAGGTTGATATTTATTCACTTCTTATATTCCTTGAGTTACTTGAGATCTCTTATTTTTTTTCTTTGAATAGTATTTGCTTCACTAGTGAAGTATCTAACTTGTCTTCTGTCCTAGATGTGTGTTTACCTTTTTGCATCTCTCCGTGGGCATTCCAAGGTCTTCTAATTGTCAACAAGAGTTTTTTTGTTGTTGTTTTTTGTCTACTAAGATACCCAGCAAAATGTTAATTATTTTAACATAAACATTAAAAAGTTTCATTTCATGTGGATTTTTCACTACACTTTCTTATCCTCTCTTTGTTCTGGGATTATAGTTTTTGTTTGATTTGCTTGTTTTTGGTTGGTAGAAAGAAGATTTGGAACCTGAGTTGGCTTGAAAATTTAGAAAGCAAGAAAACAATGCCTTTTTAGAATGGACAATGGTAACATATGTTTATTTAAAGAACAAGAATAATTAATATTTTAATTTTTATTTTCCAAGTTAAATTTATTATTTTTCCTAATTTTTATTTATAAAAATATTTATACATTTTATACTATTTTTTTTTATTATATTATTATATTATTAATATTTATTATAAAAGTATTTATACTATTTATAAAGTATTGCTGTAAGTGCTATTTTTAAAAGTTTTCTTTTAAGTGTATTTTTTCATGATGTTTTCTTTGTCAGCCTTTGACACTACAGAATAGAAAAAATAAATAAAAAAAAGCTCTGACAAATATACAATTGTGAAAAGAGTCGCTTATATCAGAGAGGAAGGAATGACCAAGTAGAAAGGGACTGTAAGACCAACAGGGAACTTAAGAGTAAGCTCTAATATCCTTAGCTTTGCAACCGAGGATAACTGTAAGAAAAGAAAACAGTTTACAATGTTTGCAACAGTTTCCAAAACTCTTGGAAACATTTATTTGCTAGACATATTTAAAAGCAGGTGAATAATGAGAAATCCCTTTGGAGCAAGAAGAGTAAGCATCTTTCAGTGAAAATTAGGGTAAGTGGCCATTTGCTTTCCTCTACCCCAAGGCAATGAGATATTACAGAGAAAAACAAGTGGGTGAAATTTCTGTTTGCCCTGACCAGGTTAAATATGGTTTTGAGCATAATTACTCTAGTATGGTATAAGGAATACATCAGTTTATCTAATTGATTGCATTAAAATCATAAATCATCATAGTCTCTGAATGGCCTGGTGTAATTATTATGACATGCTGTTAACTAGGTCTATAGTGTAGTATAGATTAAAATGACCTGTTAGTTCAGTAATAATCTGTAAAATGAAGCTAAAATGGTTCACCAGACATAACCACCTGCCATTAATCAGCAAGTATTATTTATCTGGTCTTAAAGGCACAAACTGTTTTTGGCTAATCATTCTGCCTGGACATGTATTTAACACTGTTGTCTAAAGATTTTGCTATGCTCCGGCAGTAAAACGTTACAAATTTAAATTACTGCATCTTATTTAGTATCTTTTGGCATATTTTCTTAAGTCAGAGTCTTAAAGTCAATATACATGGCAAGATACTGAACATGTGTGCCTTTGTGCTAGTGATAATGATTAAGCATTAACTCCTTTTCCTCCTATAAAGGACCACCTTGTACCATATCAAAGTGGAAAAAAAAAAGAAAAAAGAAAAAGAAAGACACACTTTCACACTTTGCAAATCTCCTTTCTCTCTTGACAAAGACATATACACCTATGGCATTTTTTTTTTGCATCGGAACTGCGCTATGGCATATGTAACAGATGGCAAAATCATTGCTTTAAGTATCCCAGGGAACACCTGTAGTAATACATTGCATCTTCTCTGTGGAAAATCAGCAGATTGCTCAGAAAAATTAAGATTTCAGGTTATTTTCTTGAAAAAGTGCTCTCTACAGTGTAATAGTGTCCATACTGTACTATTTTGCTGCTCCAAACAAGGATACAAGCTGGACACAAACTTTGTTCAGTGTTGTTTATCTTTGGGATATTTCGTCTTCACTATGAATTCTGCTGGAAGGTTGCTTTCTTACAAGAATGAAACACATAGAAATTTAGTTTTTGAATTATGTCTAGTCCATTCTGGAAAATATACTGTTCTGATAACAGTCCTAATTCATCAAAAAACCTAAATATGTTCAACTTCAAGTATATGACATAGATATTGAAGTCAGGCCTGTTCTGTGCTCTCAGAGAAATATCAACAATTAGAAAAAAAAAAAAAAAAAAGAAAAAATGGAGATACCAACTATGATGATTTATTTATTAAGATATTTCTGCCTTAGTTGTATAATGCTTTAAAAATGTGTATTCTTTTAATTAAGGTATGTTCAACATTAAATTCCAAGGAGCCTATTGCTGTTTCAAGTTCACCATTTTTTCTGTGTAATAGTGCTGATAGAGCATGTCAGTGTCTGACAATCAAGAAAAGTTAAGGCTTTTCTTCCATCTGTTTAGTTGTCTCTTTGACTAACCCAAGTATACTTACGATAGATATTTAATATTTTATTACAGAAATTTTCATGCAAAATTAGATTTTGCCATTATGAGATTCATAAAATATGACTAGAGGTGTTAAAGAATTGTGAGAAAACTACACAATTTAATATTCAGTTTCAAGGCATGTGCAATATTTAGAAGACCATTTACATATAATACAGTGATTTAGAAAATTGAATATATTGTGTCATAGAGAAATTATTACATGAGATTACTCCCTATAAAGAGCCACTGAAAATAGGGACAGGACAGTTGACCTTAGCGGTAATACTTAGAGTGGTGTTTGCTAGAAACAATAAAATGAATAACTAGGTAAATGTAATTAAAATTTATGGCTTTTGCAATTTAGACAGACCTGTGAAAACTGACTTTAAAAAAGCAATGAGCGTAATTGTAAAGTACCACTCCATAATTTTCCCTTGGTGTTTTGAAATTCCTATCTTAGTTTTGAATCAATTTTTTCTTCATTTGAATATGGTGAACATTTGATTTTTTTTTCTTAGCTCAGAAAGAACAACAACAAAAAATTCTCTCCTTGTCATGATGCAATATCATGGAAGTTCATTTCTCTTCTTACATTACTCACAGCTCTCTACTCCACCATTACAATGGCAAATAGTCAGAATGCTTTAAATGAGAATATAATAAAGATAACTGCTAAGAATCACAATCATCTTACTTGTTTGTATTCATGCATTAATACCATTCCTGCTTGTGATATTCGTATTAGTTTTTTTTTTCTTTCTTTCTTTTCTTTATGAGGTGAAAAATTCTTTTGATCTCTGCATTTCTTCGAATACACAAATCTCTTTTATCCTTTCTGTAGTAAATTATGTTAATACACTGAGGGAGTATGATACTACTGTGTTGAATAAAAGATCCAGGAAGCAAGGACATGCCTGAAAATCCTGTCTCATTCCACTTACTTGTTAGTTTACTCGCTGACTGATTTGAGCTGCTCCAAATAGCTCTCTCCAAAACAGTTTCTAGCCATGATTTTGGCATGATTTACTGCAAATGTGTTCACTAGGAGATTGTACCAACTGCGGTTTCTTCCCCTACCTCGTCCTCCCAACCCATCTCAGCAGGCCATACATTTTCAAAAGCTTCTACATATCCTTATGCCAGACCCTCATTTCATACACCAAAAGAAAAAGTAATAATAATAAATTGTAATGTCACCCTTATATTATGTCGAACTCCTGCAATAGGGAAAAAAAAATAAAAAGGCATAGAAAATCTTTCCTGTCTCAGGGATATGCAGTTAAAAATCTTCAGAACCAAGTGCTTTAGAGTGTGAATGCAGCAGGTGTAATCCAAGAGAAGCTCTTCCTAAACAATGTAGACATGAGGCAGTCCATGCTGTCTGGCACAAAGGGTTTGACTGCCTAGAAGAAATGCATGCAAAGCCAAATATCTTGAAGTCATGCATAGTGAATATTGTCTCTAAAGCATTTTCCAGTAAGAAGCAAATAAATGACAGGCTTTAAAAAAGACGGATGCAATAGTTAATGTGACATGCAGAAAAACAGCATCCCAGAATGCTAGGATAGGACAAAGCTTCACAGTTGGCTTCATTTCCATTTGGACCCCTTTCTGTGCTGCACAGCCAGAAAGGCTGTTATGTTCTACTCACTGTCACCAAAATTACCAGTCTTTCCTGAAGTAATAATAGTAATGTGATAATAACTCTTATTGTAGAAATACAGGAAAGACATGAGAGGATAGATTATTTTGCAGCACCTGCAACTTTTATTTATGACAATTTTTTAAGTGAAGATACATGAACACCTATTAAAATGAAAATACTAAACAAATCATAGAGTAGAATACATGCTTCTAAGCTTCTTTTCATTAAGTATTTTAAGTAGGTCTGCATGTGTGATATCTCATATTTGAAATGGGCACCTGAACAATTTTTCCACCATTTTTGCTCTGGATATGTTATTAGCTCTTTTTCCTCCAAGCTGAAGTCCTGTGCTTGAGACATACATCTGGTGTGTTTCTACAGCACTCAGCACATGGAGAGGAATATGTGTATTTTCTTCTGATCTTGTTAGTTTAGGTAGCTGGCTGTGGAAGGCATGACATCATAGTTTTTAGTCTGTATTACAGAAGCCCATCAGGTGCCCTAATTTGGCACATCATTCTATGTGCAGTTATTACTAATAAGTTGTAGGGATAGTCCTGGATCAGAGATCGTGGGGAACACACAACCATTTGTTCCATCAAGGCCACGGTTATGTCATTCACATCTATTAGGATTATATGTATGTGAATCAAGAATGCAGAACCTCATCAGTCCCAATGCACAGACTAGACCAGAGCCCTGGCACATTCTGACTTGATCAAAGGGGTCTGTCGTCTAACAGGTCCCACCTTAAGACCTTCTACTGACTTTATAGTCAATAGAAAAGGCCTTTGAAAGGCCTCACACCATGTTAGATTGAAAGGATGTTCCTCTGGCAGCCTTTAAAAGCCACTCTGTTTACTATGAAAGACTTTAATCTCTTTAAGCAGACTAGTTCATCAGGCATATAAAATATACACACAAGTTAGATATCTAAATAGGAAAACTAGACTTTAACTTCATAGAAATCAATATGTCCTGGAATATCCTCCATTTAATTCATGCCTAAATATATATATATGTATAAATATATTTAAATTCTCAGATGGATTTTAGTTCGCTTTTTATCAGATGTTTCTCAGAGGATGGCAGCTCTGAGATGCATATATATATACAAAACTCCTACATCAATTTAATTTTAAAAAGAAAACTAACATGCCTGCAAATTGAATCCCAGTACAGACAGAAGACCATCACAAGGAAACTGAAAAAAAGTTAAAATACAGAAAATGCTTTTAAATTTGTGCTTTGAAATCTGTTAAAAACAAGTTTCATTATGTTTGGCATCTATTGGGAGATTTAAATATAATCTTGTCAAATGTGTCACTAATTAGATCATGTTATTCAGACAATAATCTATTCTCTATGTGTATCAAAGCAATATAGTTATATGTTAATATAGTTTGGACAAATGAATGCTATATACAAATAAAGCAACGCAAAATGACTAGTTTTGAAGTACGTCATACTCACTTTTTTTTTCTTTACCTTTTGGCAGTTAACTGTTATTCTGGCAAGCTTTTAGCACCTCCTCCCATATTGGGTACACCTCCCAACAGTCTGATACCTTGCAAAGGTGTGCTTCATTTTGACTCCCAAGGGAAATGTTCTCCACTGTCTGCAGCACTTGGCAAAGCTAGACCTTGAAGTACAATGGGTGAGAACATGTGCCTGGAAAACATTCATCATGGTATTTAGATGCACTCACTGAGGACTAATCTCACTTGCAGAAAGGTTGACGGTAAGAACAGAACAAACAATTTCAAAGAAATCACATGATACGTTCAACTGCTTCTTTCTGTTTATGTACTGCTGAGGACAACTACCGCGAGACGGAATGGACAACACTTCAATGTGAAGCAGGTTCAATTCGCTTTTCTTGTGAATCCTACATAGCTTTATACATAACCAGTATCCGTACACGTGTCTTCTACCGCACTTGGTTGGTTGTGGAT
>JAWLRI010000971.1:987423-999460 GCA_034781795.1 Crypturellus tataupa
CCCAAAAAAAAAAAAAAAAAAGGAAAAAGGAAAAAAAAGTTAGTGGAACAACTGCTGTTGTGAAGCTAACCACAGACTCTGCTTCCAGTAGTTTGCATGGAAGGGTATCTCAACATCAGCTGCACAGTATGTCCTGATGAAGGTGGATCAGAATGTTGTCAACTGTTCATCACTGCATTCCCTATTTTATCTCACTGAATTTAAAAGCCAGGTCAAAATATTGCCAAATTCTAGCACTGTGGAAAATTTCTCTCTTAATTTATCTCAATTGAGCTGTGAGTTAGAGTGATACTTCTTAAGCAGAATTTATTTAGGAACAGAAAAAGGGAAGCAATTCAAAATTTTACAGAAATAGTTTGAGATATGATGAAAATGAATAAGAGAAATAAGAAAAACTGAAGAGTAATCTGATTCCTGACATTTCTAAAATGTCATTTTTAAAAGTCAGGAGAATAGATTAAAATCCTTTTTAGGATTTAAACTATTAATACTTCTAGAGTCAACAGCATTACCCCTTTGCAGACCTAAGTCTTCTCCAACACCATTTGATAATGATTAAAATATTAAAATAAAACATTCCAGGAATCTGCAAAATGGAATTATGGAGTAGTCTCTGCAGTATTACCTTTTATATTTATGTCCACACCCTATATGGAAGATCTACTGATCCTTCTCTTAGCTATGATATAGAATGCTTATTGTTGCTAGTTTTATAGACATTTCCTTGGAAGTTCAGAAAGAGGTAAGCAATGTGAAAAACAGCTTAAGTCTGTGGAGGGAGAGAACTCAGGAATCCATAAAAAGTACATTTTATATATCTTTAAAATGAAAACAAACAAACAAGCTACTTTCATGGTTCTCTCTTGAACTTCCAAGAGGATGTGAAGGAACTATTTTATCATTACAGCTTTTATTGTCTTTTTTGCATAAGCCTTTAGCATCCTCAGATGGCATCCTCAGATTCTACAGTGGCCTTATTTTTTGTAGTTGTTTTAAGTCTAACTATATATTACTTTCTTACATAAGATTTCGCCTTTCACATTTTTTGAGTGAGATGATATCTGTCATGATACAAATTAGTCAGGGTTATTGTACAGGGACCTAGTTTTAATTTCAATGGTATGAATGCAGGAAATTGGGTTTCAGAAATAATATATATGAACATCTACTGCATTCAGTCTAAGACCTGTAAGGTGTCACCTACCAGAGCCGAGTGTGATTAAAATGCCCAGGAGAATATAGGTGCTGTTCCTTCTATAGGTGCTATTAGAGAGAAGTCTGTAAGCTTCAGCAGACTGATTCCCCACTTTTAGATTCTCTCGGGCAGTGTTTTCTGAGGGAGGATTTCAAAGATTGGCTGAGTTCTAAACATTCTGCTGAAAAGATTCAGCCTGGATTTATTGATTATATGGAATGAAGTCTTTAAACCTAACTAGGGGAACCAAAGCTGACTAAGGTATTGTGGCAGAAGTAAAAGCCTTGGTTAATACTATGCTAACTTATCATCTGTCATTTCAAATATATCTGTGTCAATGAGTCATGACCAATATCATCTGCATGTCATTGTTACTGAAATGACAGTGTTCCAAGTATCTTCCTTAATAAAGAGATTGCACATATTATTATGTACTAAATTATATTAGATAAAAAGTAAAAAAAAAAAATCCGCTTGTTTATAAATATATGTGTGTGCTTATCAAGGGGTTGCTTGGAAAAAAATGAAACATTGGTAAATCATGCTTTTGGTGGAATATTTCATATTTCCTGGGATATTTAACAGAAATATTTCAAAGTGTTAGGGGTAAATTTGAAGTAGCATGCACAATTTGTGTTTAGAATGCTTATACAGTCTCTGATTGATTCTCATGGAGCTCAGACTAATTAGAAATAAGGTTTATGTGCAAGGAAGCAGTGAAGCAGTATGATGATACTGCAAAAGTGATTCTTGCCTCTAGCAATCTTTTTATATATATGTACAGAACTCAGGCATACTTTATAATTCTGAGTTACTTAAATAATAGGAATAAGTCATTTTGTAAATATACTTGGTTTTTACAGTATTATCAATACTCTGCTCTCCTAGAAGGGAGTCAAGGAAGGATTAATGTTCTACTCTTCTCCTCCCAGAACTGTTAGAAGGAAATATAATTTGCTTTCGCAAACTATTTTATTGGTAGCTGGGATCTGGTCTCAGGGACTTTGAATTCTGATCACCTGCCCTCTGCTTTGTCAGGATCAGAAATTGGTATAAACAGCTTATTTTGTGGGTGCAGAAGAGTTCAGAATTATTCAGCAGAATACAAAACAAACAAACAAACAAACAAAAACTAGGGTGCAAATTACATTTATTTGAAATGACTGTAGTTGTGATATTTAGGATCTGGGTACTAAGATCTTTGTTAAGGATGTTAAGATATAGTACTGATAGGATTTTTATAGCTACAGCAAAATGTTGTTTTAACTGAGAAGTCTTGCAGAAATGTTTGGTGATAGAAATGAGACGAAAATGAAGAGAAAGAAAAGTAAACTTGGAGATTATTTTTAGTGAAAGATGACTACATTTTCTTCCTTTTTGGTTTAAACTTTCATGTTTTCTTCTCTTTTTATTTTTGTTCTTATGACTATATGCCTTCTTTTCATGTTCATTTGTCATTCCTAACTTTATACAGACTATACTGTGAGTATGCTCCTATATTCACTGATGCAAGACTAGTGTCTTAGGTTGAGGTCTGCTCTTAATACGACTTTAAACCATCATATATATCATTTCTTCTGAAAGATATGCAGGTGTTTCCAAGATTGTTCTTCTCTAACTAAGTGGGAAAATAGAAAGGCTGAAAAAACATTTCTGCCTTCCATAGCCAATTTTCAAGGACTGCTAGAAGGTAAGAAGGTTTCTTTACACTCCCCCCACTCCCTATCCCCGATCCCCTTCTTAGCTCTTGGACAGATAAGCAGCCATAGTCTCATGATTTCATTTGGAGATAATAGCACAATGAGACATCCCGTCTCAAGAATACTAGTTAGTTAAGAGTGCTTTGGCTTCACTGGAACGGGAGCAATAGAAGCAAAAGAGGAGTAAATCTAGGAATAAATATATCTGGCAACCCAGTCTATTTCTAAAATAAACATGTAAAAATGCATATATTTTTTAAATTTTTCTTCCTCCGGAAAAGGGAGTGTAAATATGCCAGGTCTAGATTCTCTGATATTTTATCTTAATAATTTGAGAAAGGGGTCATTATTTCTTCAACTTTGACTAAGTATTTTTTCAAACATTTGGTGTTACTTTTTTTTTAAGTGAGAAATAATAAGGGATATGAAAAGCAACAGTGTGAATGTAATATCTTTTTTTAAAAGAAAACAGCCTTTGCATTTCTGGACGTTTCTGAGTGGTTACCTTTCAGGTAAATTATAACTCTGTATTTGGTTTTCTCTATCATTTACATCAGCAATTAAACTATCTTGAAGAATTTCCTTTAAAAATAATTACTATTATTCCTAGATTTGTTTTCTATTCATTTTTAAATATAATTCTCATAATTACCAAATTTACTCCTGCAAAGCCCCCCATAGTCTTAGATTTGCTATTGTAATAATTCCAAACCACGTTCTAAGTAGCTCTGATCTTTCAATAATGGAAAGTACACTGTCTTTATTGCAGGTTGCACAGACTGAATTAGAAGCCTTTCCTTGATGAAAGCCTAAAAATGAATGAGAAACCATTCTATACAAGCATACAGACTTTCTTTCTCTCTTTTTTTTTTTTTTTTTTTTTTTTGCTTGTTTGTTTGGGGGTTTTGTTCATTTGTTTGCCTTTTTTCCCCCCATCATATTGCCCATAGTAAAACAGTTTTGCTACAGTGGATTTTGTATGCATATTTCATGTCTCAGTTCATATGTGCTGGCATCTCTTAAGTTTTATTTTAGGATTTGAGATTAAACAAACCACAAAACTATAAGCTCAATCACCACGTTTTGCCTGATTGCAGGTCAACCCCTGTGAAACCACAGAATTTCTATCCAAAACCATTTATTACTCTGGCTAATTTAAAACTCAGTCTAGGTTTGTTGAAAGGTTCTTGAACCATGATAAAATATCATTTGGGTAATCTGTGTTTAGCTGAAAGATTTTTGTGACAAAATTTCAAATAAAGTAAGTCACACATATGCATGGGGTAATTAAAAATTTGTTGTTTAGCTCTATAGATTATCTCAATTCAAATATACTCTACTCATTCCTATATTCTAGATTTGGCAGTTGCAAGAATGAACTGGCAAAGATAGCACACACAAGCAAGCTATTTATATTACAAATATCTTTGTGACTATAGCTGCACACCTGATGATGACAATCTAAACAGAAAATGGAACTTATGAGATGCAACCTGCTCCAGAAGCAGCATAACAGCTTGCTTTAACTTAAAGGAGAATTTGGAAAGGTGTCACTCCCAGCTAAAAGGGATAAAGGGTTCCATAGAAAGCTCTCTTGATATTTAAGTCCTACTGAGATAGGAGAAACCTGGAAAAATATTTACTTAAGCTTTTTTTCCTCTGTGTGTGTGTGTGTGTTTGTGTGTTAAAATACAAGTAGGAAGAATTTGAAGCACTTAATCAATCAGGTTTATAGTTTGGACCCTAGGTAGACAAAGCTGAGCTATAGAAATCCCAAACTGGATTCTTTCTCTTTTGTTTATCAATGGTACTAAAATAGCATTTTTGAATATTACCATGCTTCTGGTGCCAAGTGCACATGTCTCCTTATAATAAGTCTCAATTAAAGGAAATTAAGGAAAAATATTGAACTTATTTATAGGATCTGTTCTTTACTTACTTCTTTGTGATCTGATCTGTGTCTATTGGAAAAGTTTAGTGTTCTTGTGTTGTATCATTCACTGGATAAAAAGGAGCAGAATTTATGTTCATCTTACTGTACCATTGAAACTTACCACTTAATCTTCATTGCCATTGAAATAAAGATGATTTTATTAAAAGAATTCTTAAAAAAATCAGAAATTGAATTAGAATCTGACTTATATATGTATATTGGATGTTTTTGTTACTTAAATAAAACACAATGTCTTACACAGAGATGAAACAAAATCCTATTGCATCCTGCTGAACCTTTCATCTCAAATTTTTATGATTCTAATAAAGGGTTATCTTAACCAGGCTCTGTATTTGATATTTTTCTACAAATGAAGCTCTTGGGCCCTCTTCTGGGTTTCTGATTAAGATGGGAATTTGCAAACCGTGAAATCCACTGGTGAATTTGGGGGGCTTTTATAATATACATGCTCTACGGGAAAAAAAAAATCTTACAAAAAAAGCCTCATAAAGGCTTTGAAGGTACTGATCTACTGATCTGTGTGTGCTTTCAAGCCCATCTTTTCAGAGGTAAGGCACAAAAACTTCTTTCATATCAGAGAAGTAGAGATTTTTCCTTTCCATAGCAAAGGTCTTTCAGTAAATGGAAGAAGAGTTATCTACCTTTGTATATAACTGCTGCAGTTCAAGATGAATAATATTTTTTTCCTCAAATAAATCACTGACTTCTTGATAAAAAATACAACTTTCAACCAATCACTATTAGTTTCTGATGAGTATGGGGGAATTGGTCTAAGCAGAAAATATTCCCTTAATAATTCAAAATACACTTAATAAAATTAAATAACTATTTCAGTTATTCAACAATGACTTTGTGTGTTAGGAGAATCTTTGATCTGAAAAACAGATAGGTTGACAGTAGTAATTGTAACATGTTGCTTAAACGAATAGAAAAGAAAATGCACGGTGAATTGTTTTCTGAAAGTACCGATTAGTCATTATGTTTTGTATAGCCAATCTATATGATTATCTTAAAGCTAATATCTAACTCTTAGATTGATAAAAGTATATAGTATAGATACCAATTTGGTTGTCTAAACTGTTGCTGGGAATCCATGGGATCTGTTTCATTAATTTTCAAATTGACTCCCCATGGGAGATATTAATTTACGTCTATCTGGACACATACAATTAATTTAGGAAAACATTTGGTGGAAAGTACTTTTTTTCAACTGTATATGCTGGAACAAAACTGGAGAAGTAAAAGCATGAATCTAGAAACCTGGATGTAACATGGGAAGAAAGGCAGATTCAGTACAGACCACCCAAGAATCAAAATTATCAGCTGTTTCTCCAAACACTGCCTACATACCACTTTTGCAGTGAATGTTGCTGTCTAATTGCTATCGTTCAGATTTTCCAAAGAAAGTTATCATTGGCCACGGACCCCCTCTAGGGAATTTTCACTCCAGTAGTAAATTGTGAAAAGGTATAGGTAGTTAAATTCAGCCTTGTAAAAAGTAAATGTCTAGGTAACTTAAATTATGTATACCTCTAACTCTCCAGCCGATGTATGTGTGTAGATATGGTAGAATTCTAATCAGAGGGACAGTTCCTTGTTTACCATGCTAATGCATTAAATTGACTCAGAAGTCGTAGAGGAGAGTGTGCTATGAGAGGAATCTTTAGCACTTCACCAAAAAACAAACAAACAAACAAACAAACTATACTGGTGAAGTATGGAACACTAAAGAATAATTTCCAGTGGAACTGGGATAATTATTGAGATAACTCAGCAAACAATTTCCATAGTATTATTGATAGAATTATTTCCTTTCTAATTTTTTCCAATTCCTAAAGAATAAAAATCCAGATTTTGTCCTTTTAAAAGTATTTATTCATTTTACATGCTGATGATTATAGTTGCACAGTGTGATCATAACTGTTATTGTGATATTGTGATATTAGGTTAATATTCTATAAATTATGTCATAGGATTAAGACCTTGAGAGCCAACTACTTGATATTGTTTTGCAACAAATCTATAATGGATTGCAAAAGAAGTGTCACAGGGAATTTGCTTTTCTTCAGAAATTCAAGATTTTTCTCTTTTCTGATTTTTTTGAGCTGGGAATAGCACGGGATAGCACTGTGGCCAATGGTGTCCCGCAAGGGTCAGTACTGGGTCCGGTGCTCTTCAACTTGTTCATCAGTGACTTGGATGAGGGCACTGAGTGCACCCTCAGCAAGTTTGCAGATGACACCAAACTGGGAGGAGTGGCCGACACTCCAGGGAGCTGTTCAGCCATTCAGAGAGACGGAAACAGGATGTGGAGAGCTGGGCAGAGAGGGACCTCATGAGGTTCAACAAGGACAAGTGCAGGGTCCTGCACCTTGGGCGGAATAACTCCAGGCACCACTATAGATTAGGGGCTGACCTGCTGGAAAGTGACTCTGCAGAGAGGGACTTGGGAGTCCTGGTTGACAACAGATTAGTCATGAGTCAGCAATGTGCCCTTGTGGCCAAGAAGACCAGTCGGATCCTGGCCTGCGTTAGGAGGAGCGTTACCAGCAAGTCGAGGGAGGTGATCCTCCCCGTCGCCTCAGCTCTGGTGAGGCTGCACCTGGAGCATTGTGTGCAGTTCTGGGCTCCCCCGTACAAGAGGGACGTGCCGTTTCTAGAGAGGGTCCAGTGGAGAGTCATGAAGATGATTAAGGGACTGGAGTATTTGCCATATGAGGAAAGCCTAAGTGAACCGGGTCTGTTTAGTCTGGAGAAAAGAAGGCTGAGAGGAGATTTGATCAACATGTACAATATCTGAGAGGTGATTGCAGGGAGGATGACTTGTCGTTGGCCACCCCAGGTTCTTCTCTGGGGTGGCCGGTGACAGGATGAGAGGTAACGGGTGTAAGATGAACCACAGGAAGTTCCACCTCCATATGAGGAAGAACTTCTTTCCTGTGAGGGTGACAGAGCCCTGGAACAGGCTGCCTAGAGAGGCTGTGGAGTCTCCTTCTCTGGAGATCTTCCAAACCCGCCTGGATGCCACCCTGTGCCATATGCTCTGGGTGTCCCTGCTGGAGCAGGGGGGTTGGACTAGATGATCTCTAGAGGTCCCTTCCAACCTTAATCACTCTGTGATTCTGTGGCATTGTGTAAAAATGTGGAGGAAATTCAGTCACATAATTGACTACTGACTTCTCTATTAACCTTTTAAAAATATTGCCAATACACAATGTAGTTCAGATGAACCTTGGTAGATTTGATTTTTCTGTGAGGTATCCATTTTGTACCTTTTCTGCTATACTAAATAGTAGTGAAATATATAACAATCTTAACCTTGGACAGGGCTAATATTCAGATGCCACAGGCTTAAAAAAAAAGTTAATCTCAGAGCTCTTAGCTAGAGGAAAGGAAGTCTTGATTTTGAAACCTAATTAATTCCAAAATTATGATAATTACAGGATGAATTAGGGTAACTGCACATTTCAATTCTTTCCTCTACTGCTGATTTATAGGAGTGTACTGCTTCATTATTTTTTTCTCCTAAAATCTGCATTCTCAATTATATATCTTCAGGAGAGAAGTGAAAGATGAAAGCAGAGATGTATATTTTAAAATCTCATATGAGTGCAGACTTCACAGTTCCTGAGTGAATATTAATGTATGATCCACATGGAGCTTCTCTGGGTTCTTATGCAATAGTTGTAATGTGCTCTGGTCAGCATTTTGGGAAAAGAGTAGTAGAGAGCAGACTCAGGAGGCTATTTCGGCAAAAGACTCTTAAGCAAAAAGAAGCATCTTTCACACTTTTCTCAACATTTCTGGCTCTGGTTTGCAGGCCTAAGATCTCGAAGATCTAGATTAAATATGTTAATTGGGTTAATAATATTGCCTTTGTGGTATATATGAGTGGGAGCATAAATTTGCTTGTTTGGAGCCACTTAGGTTTTGCTATACTGTGCAAAGACATATCTATACAGTCATGACGTGATCAGGCTGATACTCTCTCAGCCACGGAGGTAGCTGAATGGCAGAATCTCAGCTCAGTCCTGAAAGTGGTTCTGTGTTCTGTGCTTGGGTTATGAAGTCTTGTCTATTAAAATGTCAGTAGGATGGTTTATGTTGTGTACAATACCACTGTAGCCATACCACCGATACTATGTATAGCTATACAAACTATGGAAGGTAGAGCAAGCATCCTTCTGTGCCTCAGGTCAGTGAAATGGTCTCTACTGCCATGACCTTCCCCATGCTCTGTATAATGGTCTTTGGTACCTAGTGTATGCTGGGGAGCCTTGTCCAGATTCAGCAGATCATCAGTTAGCCATTTCAGTGCCTAGTTTATAGACATAAAAGTCTTAAATTGGCCTTTGTTTTCGAATGAGTAACTACTACCCCTAAAGAAAGATGGAATTCTCCTATTTAAGAGTGCCTGATTGTTTTGAATGATAGAGTTGTGACAAAACATGCTGCAAGACCTGCACCTATTCTTTAACTTCTAAATAATCATCAATTCTCAGCCATAATGGAAAACTGTGGATTTTTTATGTGTGTGATACTTTCTGTGATCATGTTAAACTGTATTTCTGAAAGGTTGTAACATTGCTTAGTATAATTTGCTGTTTAGGTTTTACATTTAACTAATATTTGAAAAATAAAATAGGAATCATATAACCTTGTAATTTCAACATCATATAATGTGGACTTGCATACTGTGCTTGTTATAAATGGAGGATTACCATTCTCATGCAGTTCTTGACAAACTGGTAACTTTAGGCCAAAAAAAAAAAAAAAGAAAGAAAGAAAACAGAAACTGTATCTAAAGTGTTATTTGGATTTTTTTTCTCAGCTCATCCTGGCTGAGATATCTGACCTAGCCAAACAGTTTTCAGCAGTTTGAGCAAACTTTTTATAATAAAAAAATAGGAAAAGCATTCCAGAAGTAATGGGGATTCTGTAGCTCATTTCCAAATCAATAAACTATATGAGGTATGAATCAGAAAGTCAACATTACTAATGATGGGATCCAAGTCCTATAATCTGCTGTTCCAACCTTTGTGATATTCATTCTTCTTTGCATGTTCTGGCAGCGAATTGTTAAATCAGGTTGCCAGGAGAACTAGGACAGAAAATGAGACAGATCCTGGCACAGACCTAACAGGCTAGCTTCTGTGGACCCAGGCGTATTTGATTTTCAAGGCCCAGAGTTTCTAACTCCCTACTGTTACACAGTACCCTTCTTTTAGAACATCCCTCCTTCCTGCCCAAACACCAAATGAAACATGACCAGATACTGAAATAATAATTATATAATAATGCAAGTAAGACATTTATATTTTTTCAAGTAACTACAAAATAAGTTGTTTTAAAAAATCATCATATGCATGATTGTGTATTTTTCTTGTGACATCTTAGTAACACTGAGGGCTCAATACCTTATATGAAATGCAGTTTTCATAATTTGTTATTAGAGAGTTTTTAATATGTATTACTTTCATCTTTTGCTTATAAACTCATTATGATCAATCAGCTGCATTATAAACTGTAACCTTTATTTAAACTTGGGAATAGAGAGATAATGAAGCAGTTATTAATAATGCCTATACATTTGAGGAAACAAAATATGTAATTATCAGACTGATACCTTAAAGTTTTCATATTTTTTTGCAAAACAAAATCACTTTTTCAAGTGGATTTATCACAAACAAACAAACTGACAAGATGTTAGACAGTTGAGGTCCATAGTTTTACATTGTCTTTGTTTAAATCTTTTCATAATTAATTCTCAGAAATAGTCTTTTCAGTAATTAGTTACCTTTAATGTCTTCATTTCCATTTAAATGCTCAATGATCAGGATAATTAGAATTAATTTGGCATTGTCATGTTATGTTAATGATGCTTCTGCCACTTATCACTATCATCCTGCAGGCACAATGTTATCAAAGAAATATGACTGGTCCACTTTATCGTTTTAAACAAAGCCTCTAAACGGATAAAGAACAGGGGGAATTGGCATTCTCCCAATTCAAATTTATGCAATCTATGATGAAGATTTGTCTCTGAAGAATTGCTATTTTTAATTGTATGTCAACTAACTTCGGAGTTCCTACACAATATGAGTAAGGGCAAACTTTGGCCTCTTTACTTTGTTCATGTAAGCCTGTGGGCCAAATCTTATTTTATTTGTGCAGCTGCACCTGAGTCAGTTTTAGCACTATGTTACCTGCAAGCATAAGGTAAGCGGTTTTTGTGCGTATGTGTTTTTTTTTTTTTCCCACACATGTGAATATCATGTAGATAGTAAAAGAACTTGAAGTGCATTTTGATAGCAGAAGTATCTTGGTCAGCTGAAGAAACATAACATGGACTTTTCATAGCTCTTCAGCACAGCTGCCTACTATAACATGCAACCCACCACTCTCTGAAAGGAGAATATATTCATTGCCTTAAGACAGGTGCAGCAATTTCTTTCCAGTTACATATATTGCTCTTGTGGTCATAAACCTCAACCAAACTAAGTCTAGAAGTGTAGTTCATCCATTTAGACTGACTGTCCCTTAGGGATATTATGGATCCAAAAGAGATTTGATTCTGAATTCAGATTTCAGTTCAAGTTATTTCCATACATCACAGTGAATCTGTTTCTGATGCTTATCTTTTATGGTGTGCATTCATTATGCTTATTGTGCTCTCATTTCTTTGACTATAGTTTCTTCCTTCACACTATTTCAGCACCATTCATACTTAGTGTAAGATGGGCTTTTCCAGGAAGAAGGAAAGAAAGAAATCCCAAGCAATTTAAAAATATACCTGTCTTGGAAGTCCTGAATATAAACTCATATGTTTGTAGTAAATCCAACATGTTTGGAGCACGTTAGACTTACTGTGTATGTGCAGGCCAACTGTGTCTCATATTCACAGTGTATTGACGTTTCCCAGAAGGAGCAGACACCTTGTCTATGCTGCAGAGTTAATCTGTATGTGCATAGTGAACATGTCTGGAAGTTTTGGACATCCCAGCTGGGGGCACAAACTTCTGAGTTCCCAGACAGAAAAAAAATTCTGGGCAGAGAAGGGAGGACATGTCTGAGGAAATCCAGATGTATACTGGCTTTAGTTAAGACTGAAATGAAAACTAAAAAAAATCCCCCCCAGGATTAGTTTTTAGCTACTTCTCTCCTCTCCTCTCCTCTCCTCTCCTCTCA
>JAWLRI010000971.1:999560-1028075 GCA_034781795.1 Crypturellus tataupa
GAAAGAAAGAAAGAAAGAAAGAAAGAAAGAAAGAAAGAAAGAAAGAAAGAAAGAAAGAAAGAAAGAAAGAAAAATTTAGGATAACTTCTGTTCTCAGTATACTATTCCCATTTTCCAATGAAAAATTACCATATGTTATTATACTTCTCTGTCTATATTTTTTCCCATGATACTGTTACTCTCTTCCCATGACTTCCATCTCATGGCTTTGTGACAAATTCACAAATACTATGTTACAAGCAATGAATTAAAGGGGCAAATCTGGAAGTGGATTTTTTTTTTTTTTTTGCTCTCTCAGTTACAATTCAGAGTACTAGAAGCACAACTTAACACTTAAAAGTGCCTTTACAACCTTATAAAGACAATTATGACAACTGCAAAAATTACAGGGTTATTCTGTTTCTCATCTTGATCCTCTCGTTTACCACTTTGTAGTTTGCTAAATCTATTCAAAAGTATGAATACTTGGTGCTTCTTAAGTTTACTAGCTATCTAAGTTTTTAATTAGAGTTGTACGAACTTACATCCAGTTTATTTTTTTTAAATAGTAATGAGATTATTTCTAAAAGAATGATGTTATGTTGATTTTGCACTTGATCCAAATCTCACTAAGTTTTGAAGGCCATTTTCCTCCAAAATTTTACAAGTTGAGTTTTTTAAACCTCTTCCAACTCACATGTTTATCTCCTTCCACAGATGATTTTCAGTCATAAACAGATGTAAAATATAAATTAATCAAATTATATCTGATTATATCTGATTATATCTTTCAAAGGGTAAATTGACTGAGATCATCTTGTCCTTAGATCAGCAAGTATCAGCTTCAAGTGAAACTTTTCTCCTTGCTCAGGGAGAGCTCCTAGAAGAACAGCATGAAAGGCTAAACTTTTTCAGCTCATTCTCTTAACGCTGTTACTGTTGTCTGTTGGTGTTTGAAGAGTACTTTTCCCCCTTCTACTTACAGAAGGAATTTAGCATCGCCTCTCTTAACTTACTCTTTCTTCCCTGTAACCTTTCTCTCAGACATAACAGAGAGAAAAGGAAACTAGAAAACATTTTATTTTCTTCTTCTTTTAAACCTACAATTTTTCAAAAATGTTTCAAAAACATTTCCCCACACCTGATGAAGATGTTAGAAGATATGTTCTGCTACCTTCTTTTCTTGTTCTGCTTTATCTTCCCACTAGAAGAGACTTGATAGTCTTTTCCGTCCATTTTTCCGCTTTGTTGAATGAATCTGTTAGGGATTTTTAAAAAATATTTTAATGTATTTATGTGATTTTTTTTGTATGTGTATACTCTGTATGTCTGAAAAATAGTACATCATAGGCAGCCAGAATCAGGGAACAAGCATGTATATGTGTTATGAGAATTCTCTTAGAAGATTTACTTTAGTCCTGTAGTTCTGATGTTCAGTTACATAGTATTTTCATATTCCTTATCTTTGATGTTTTAATTCCAAGAAGAGTTTTCAATTTCTTAAATGTCCATTTAAAAGTATTAGTTTCCTGACACTCAACCAGTGCCTGCTAACCTGGTGGAAATCCTTAAGAGTCAGTTAGTTAGGTTTTTCTTTTGTTTTGCTTTGGTTTTTAATATTTATTTTTTAACATTTCTATCTTTAGATCTTCAGAACTCCAAGATCAAACTATTCATACAGATTTACCTTTGTATATTAAAAAAAAAGTGTTTAAAATATTAGACATATCAGCTGAAGTCTGTCTCTTACACAACTCTTTTAATTGAGTCTATTTTTTTTTTCTATTCATATATAATATCGCTAAAGTCTACAGGGACATCTTAGTACATATTATGCAGATGACTGTTATTTATGGAATGGGATCACTTATTCCCCAGGTGGTTGTAAAACTGCAATCTCACTTTGACAAGATACAAATTGATTTAGAGAAAACAAATTATTCCAAAGTATTTACAATCTGAAGTGATGTTCCTAGGGCATAGTAACACGGTAACTGAATATGGGATATGGTGATTTAATCAATCAAGACTAGAAAAACTTGTTCTAAATAATGCTTAATGACTAGCTTTTTGTTTTAACCCCTGAACAGATTTATGATGTGCATGTTACTGGTTGGAAAGTCCATCATCAGAAAGGAATTGATGTATGCCATTTGGTCTTTTTTGTGTGTCATTTGTTTCCATTTAAACTTTGTGTTGACAATAATAATCCTGCAGTTATGGCCTTCTTTAATAAAGAAAGAAGGAAGAGCATTCATTGTCCGGGGGAGGGAAAAAAGAGAACCAACAATATATTGCAGAGGATAAACAAAAGTCTAAATTATTTGATGCACATACGTTGGATGATTAACATTCCTTTACTGCCATCATGCACATAAAGCAATGTTAATGAATCCAAACATTAATGATTTTTTCTATTACTTCTTTAAGCCTATAATACAGTTGTCACTGCCTGAAACTAATAAAAAATTCTGACAAATATTTTAAAAATAATAAAATGTCTTAACTGACTTAGCATTTCCCATGTAATACACATGCAGTGACTAAAGACCAACTTTTAAGCAAATATCCCATAACACTCCTTCTCTATAAACACAAGGACTGTGACAGTTGGAAGTGGGATCATAGAATCATAGAAACATTAAGGAGAAGACTTTTAGAGATCATCCAGTCCAAGCCCCCTGCATACACAGGGTCACCTAGAGCATGTGGGACAGGATTGCATCCCAGAGGATTTTGAATACCGCCAGAGAAGAAGACTCTGTAACTCCTTTTGGCAACCTGTTCCAGTGATCTGCCACCATCACTGTCAAGTTCTTCTTCCTTAAGTTCTTGTGGAACATGTGGTGTTTCAGTTTGTGGCCAATTCCTCTCGTCCTATTGCTGGCCACCACTGAAAAGAGGTTGGCCCATTCTCCTCACTCCCTCCCTTAAGGTGTTTATAGACGCTGATTGATCTCTCAGTCTTCTCTTCTCCAGGCTGAACAGGCCCCTCTCAGCCTTTCCTCATAGGGCAGATGTTCCAGGCCCCTGATCATCCTTGTGGCCCTGCGCTGGACTCTCTCCAGCAGCTCCACATCCCTCTTGTACTGGGGGGCCCAGAACTGGACACAGTGCTCCAGATGTGGCTGAGTAGAGCAGGAGGATCACCTCCCTTGCCCTGCTGGAGATGCTCTTCTTAATACAGCCCCAGGATCCCTTTGGCCTTTTCGGCCAGGAGGGTACACTGCTGCCTCAGGGTCAACTTGTCATCCACCATGATGTCCAGCTCCTTCTCTGTAGGGCCGCTCTCCAGAAGTCCAGTCCCCAGCCTGTATTGGTGTTTGAGGTTATTCCTCCCCAGGTGCAGGACCTTGTCCTTGTTGAATTCATAAGGTTTCTCACTGCCCAGTTTTCTAATCTGTCCAAGTCCCTCTGGGTCCCTCTGTATGGCAGCACAGCCCTCTGGGGTATCAGCTACTCCTCCCAGTTTCATATCATCAGCAAACTTGCTGAGGGAACACTCTATCCCTTCATCCACATCATTGATGAATAAATTTAACAGGACTGAACTGAAGAACGAGCCCTGGGGGATACCACAGGCCTCCAACTAGACTGTGCATCACTGATCACAGCCCTCTGAGGTCTGCCATCCTGCCTGTTCTCAATCCACCTCAGCATCCGCCCATCTAACCCAAACTTCCAGAGCTTGCCCAGGAGGATGCTGTGAGACACAGTGTCAAAAGCCTTACTGAAGTCCAGGTAGAGGATATCCTCCACTCTCCCCTCATCTATCCAGCCAATTGTTCCATCATAGAAGGCTTTCAGGTTGGTTAAGCATGTTTTCCCCTTAGAGAATCCATGCAGGCTACTACTGAGCACCTTCTTGTCCTCCACATGGACAACAGCCAGGATGAGCTGTTTCATCACTTTTCCAGGGATGGAGGTGAGGATGGTGATGGAAGTGACTGATCTGTAGTTACCTGGGTCCTTCTTTTGGCCATTCTTGAAGACTAGTGTGACATTGGCTTTCTCCCAGTCCTCCGGCACCTCCCCCGTTCTTCAGGACCTTTTGAAGATGATGGAGAGCAGCTTAACAATAACATCTGTCAGCTCCCACAGCACTCTTGGATGTGTTCCATAAGGGTACATGGATTTGTGGGTATCAAGTTTGACTAAATGTTCTCTAATCCAGTATTCCTCTACCCAGGGCAATTTTTCATCTCTCCAGGCTTCTTCTCTTGTCCTTGGGGTCTGGGATTCCGGAGGGTTGCCCTTGGTAAACACTGAAGCAAAAAAGGCATTCAGTAACACTGCTTTTTCTGTACCTTTTGTAATCAGGGCACTCACCCTGTTCACCAGCAAATTCACATTTTCCCTAATCTTCCTTTTGCCACTGATATATTTGAAAAAGTTTTTTTGTTATCTTTAACATCCCTTACCAGATTTAATTCCAAATATGTCTTAGCTTTCCTTGTCACATCCCTGCATTCTCTGACAACATTCCAATATTTCTCCCAAGGAGCCTCTCCTTTTTTCCACATTCTGTGTACTGCCTTCTGTTTGAGTTTTCCCATTAGCTCCTTGCTGATCCACGGAGGCTTCCTGCCCCCTTTGCATGACTTCTTACTCATCGAGATTCACCAATCTTGAGCTTGGAGTAAATGTTGCTTGAATACTAACCAGCTCTCTTGAGCCCCCATTCCTTCTACAGCCCTAGCCCATGGAATCCTTCCAGGTAGGTTGCTGAAGAGGTCAAAGTTGGCCCTCCTGAAGTCCATGGTTGCAAGGCTACTTAACAGCCCTGCTTCTTCCTCGTTGGATCCTGAACTCCACCAACTCATGATCACTGTAGCCAAGGCTACCCCCTACCTTCACCTCTGCACCAATTCCTCTCTATTTGTTAGTGTCAGGTCCAGTCGCTCACCTCTCCTCATCGGCCTGTCCACAATCTGTGTCAAAAAGGTATTATCAATGCTCTGCAGGAACCTCTGTTCAGGACTGTTCATAGAATCATAGAATCCTTAAGGTTGGAAAGGTTCTTTAGAGATCAATCCTCCCTGCACACCTATCATTTAGAGATCATCTAGAGCATGTGGCACAGGATTGCATCCAAGTAGGTTTGAAGATCTCCAGAGAGGGAGATTCCACAACCTCTCTTGACAATCTGTTCCGGTACTCTGTCACCCTCTGACTGTTTGTGCCTAGCCATGTTGTGTTTCCAGCTGATATAAGGGTGGTTGAAGTCCCCCATGAGAACCAGTGACCATGAGACTACCTCCAGCTGTCTGTAGAAGGCCTCATCAACTTCTTCAGCCATTAGTCATACATTATTCATACATCCATCCTTCATACATTAGTGACTTCAAGGACCATATGTCCTTGAATATTTTCCTAAGAAACATTTTTTATTATTATTATAAGTTAATGGTGATTTAGGGTATCTCTTACTAGGATAGATAGCTGTGCTCATAATAATCTTTTTCTTGCACCAAGGAATTTTAAGGGAGTTGTTTGTATTCTGTTTTTCTTCCCTTTCCTAAACACATTTGAAGATACACATCTGCTTCTCTTGTTTTTGTCTGCTTTATGTCATTTTCATTCTCAAAAAACCCTTATTTCTTTTACAACTATCTGACATACCCCATATTCTCATTGATTGATATATTTCTCATATCTACTCAAAATCCAGGTCTACATTTGAAAGAATTAATTCCTGGGTGCAGCGGCCTGAGTGCTTTTAGAATAATTGAGATTCGAAGGGAACTCAGGAGAGATCTAGTCCAACACCCTACTCAAAGCATTTCTGAGATCAGATCAGGTTGCTCAGACTTTTTTTTCCAGTCAAGTCTTGAACAGACAACTGCAAATCAGAGTCTGCCCATGCCTCCCTCAGCAACTTTTTCCCATTGCTTGACCATCCATTATGAAAATCTTTCTCTTTAAATTGAAACAAGAAAAGATCCTATTGAATACATGTGCCTTGACTCTTGTTCTCCCACCACAAACTTCTATGAAGAGCCTGGCTCTGTGTTCTTGATGACCTTGCTATTGGTCCTGAGAAGCTTCTGTGAGATGCTCCTGAAACCATCTCTGCCCCAACCTGTCTTCACAGTGCAAGTAGTCTGGCCATTTTGACATTTTGATGGCCTCTAGTGAGCTTTATGCAATATATCAATGTCTTTCTTGCGTATGGGGAAAAGAAGGACACAAGTAGGTGGAGATGGTCTCTAGTTGAGGTCTATTGAGTGGTACACAGGGGGATAATAATTTTTCTTGATCTACAACACAAGGCACACTACTGGTTCATGTCCAACTCACTGTCCAAAAATACCCCCAGAGGTCTTTCCAGAGACCTGCTGCTCAGCCTAGCTGTATTAATGGAAGGAGTTGTCCCTCCCCAGGTGCAGGACTTTGCATTTGTTCTTGCTGAATCCAATAAGGAAAATTATATAGGAAGTAATAGTGGCCAGATATGGGTGACTGGGCATAATCTAATCCATTTTACCAGTTTTGAAAACACCCTGTGATAGTAGGAATAGCATGAAAATATTTCTCTCTGCAGAATTGAATTAATATAGCAGCAATGCTGAAGACTCAAAAATTTGTTTTTTTTTTTTTACCTCACATTGTTGATGTTACTCACTCACAAAATAATGAAATCCATTCTCTTGTCTAGTATTCAGAATTATTAGGGGGATTTAGTGAAACATTAAATTGAGGTAATGGCACTGCAATAGGTCTCATTTATTTAGGTCTCTTTTTTTATGTTCTGATTTTATTACTTGGTCTCTTGTCTTGCAGCTCAAAAATTCCCTCCAAAAACTTCATAACTATTTTAGCTTTAGAAGAACCGAAGAAAAGGGTCTATGATTAATATCCCATTAAAAGTGAAAATTGTATATGTAGATTTGGCAGGTTTTTAAAATATTTTTGAATTCCTTCTTGATTATATAAAGCTACAGAGATTATTCATTACAGGGATTGTATGAAGATGGAGATCATACAGTCTACAATTGAACTAAAATGAATAACTAAACAATTAAAATGAATAGAAGAAAAATAAGATAGAACTTATGCTTTTGTTTGTTTTGGCTTGTTTCATTTTTTATTGTAATGTTTGCTTGTTTGTTTTTATTTAGTAAGACTTATGTGCTTCTTTACAGTCTTTAATCTCCTAAGAACAGAGACAATATCCACTAAGGTTTACAAGGTTAGTGTCTTGTGTACTTTTCAATAGTGTATAATATGATCCAATGTGATGAAAGTAAGTTTATAGTTCTTAGTTAGTGGAATATGTCAGGAAATATTTAAAAAGTTAAGAACAGACCAAAATAAATATTCTCCCTTTGTCTACAAAAGCCATTTAGGTATTGATAGATCCCAGTTGCTATATTTCCCATCACATTAAGTTAATGATACAAGCAGTTGAAGATTTGTGGCTGTTTGTAGCAATTTGTTTTGAGCAGCTAAGTAACCACTATCACTTTTTGGCTTCATTTCAGTGACAATGATGTATAATAAAGAGACAAAAGTGTCATTAGCAGATCAGTTGAGTTATTGAGTTTTTTAAGACTAGATATTCTGCAAGATTCCCAAACTATTATTTTCAAGATTTTCCAAGGCTTGCAAAAGAAGTTAGAGCTGATAGTCCTGCACATTTTCTTTAATTTTGTATACATGTTTCTTTTATAGTTCAAGGAAAAGAAGTCTTTGCCATGTTATCTCAAGGAGAATAAAGCTGAGCATTCTTGTAGTACATTTTACTTTGTCTATTTCCTAACAGATATCCACAGAACATTACAATTCCAAAATGAGAATACAACAGGGAGGAAGTGTGATTTATTTGAACCATCTGATCTCTCCATGCAGTAAGACTGGGAGTATAAGAACGATCCTGAAGTTATTCAGTAGACAACCATTACTAATGGTTTGCTCAGCAGTTCTTGAAATTATGTAAGGGCCATCACTGTGGTCCATCTGTGATGAGCATGTTACAGGCTTGCAGTTTGTGGGCTGAGCCAACTAAAATACAAGGTCAGAGAGGATTATAAATACAAATATGTTGGAGTTATTGTTGGCTGTAGGGATGCAACTGATTATGGCAGGAGTAGGGAATTTTGAGAATCTAAAAGAGTATGGGTTCTTGCTATGATTACTTATCTGTGCATGAGCTAAGGAAACAAGCCATCTGGAAATTGAAAGCCTGCATGTAGCTAGCTAGTAGAAACCACTGGGTTTCTTGTTTGCTGATAAGAGACAAGTATTTCGAAAAATGATTTTGTTTTATCTGCATGCTTCTAAGGAATTCAGGAGAGATGTGGTACATTTTAGATTTTATAACACATTCAGAAATGAAATTTAGTTTTAGAAATATGCACTGAAATAAAGAAGTGTAAATACCGTGCACAAGTATACTATAAAGCTTAAATTATTTTCCAAAGTTTAATTTCATTAACTTAGGTGGTCAGAGTAGGACATTCCAGAAATACTGGATAGGAGGAAACTTTTAAAAAAGAAAAGAACCCCTCAGTGTTTTTTTATGGAAAGTATTTTTTGCCAGGATATTTCAAGAGATAATAGAAATACACAGTATTGTTCTTTGTTTTTTTTGTGTGTGTAAACATCCTTTCTATTGTTATGTGTAGTTAATACTGGCCCGAATGTACTGCTAATATCAAAAGAGGGATCTTTTGATGATACATTTTGGGAGATGAATAAATATACATCAGAGATGTTTATTCTTAGTAAATCCACTGAAAGTATTCTTTGAAAGCCTACTGAATGTTCTTTTACTGTAGCATTATTTAAATGAATATAAGCCAGTAGATTTTCATCATCCTATAGTTATTGATAATTCTGAAGGACTGTTGAACAAATTAAAAAAAAAAAAAAAAAAAAAAACCTTCTTATGGATATGGAAATACTTTCACAATAAAAATTGTTCCAATCCTACAATTTTGTCTAAAGCCAAGACTTGACCTTGAATCTTCTGAGTCTTAGGTCCATGCTCAAATCTGGGGCACGTCTTTGCAAAAGAAAATATTTTCTAGACCATTAGGGGTTGGAAAATTCCTTGTTTTTTGAGTTAACTCTGTCTAGAAGAAATAATCCTTGACATATACTTGAGGTGCTTGGCACGGGTGGTTGTAGCAATTTGTATTTTTTTAAAGTTTTCCATGTCTTTCTCTTAGTGAAATAAAGTTTGCCAATTTTTTCAGTAGAAATACTCTTTGGGGATACAAACTTTTTCTGTTTGCCCATTCTTCATACAGTGTGTGAGAAATAAGCAAACAGTATATTGTAAAGCCTGTTGTTTCAGGGTTGAAAATAGATTTATACTAAAAATGGAAAGGAAAGCTTAGGCTTTCAAGAAAAAGCAGTTAATTGAACAGCTCAGAGTTATTCAGAGTAGATCTGTTCTGATAACTACAAAGACAAAAAAAAAATTAGAAATTTCCGTCTGAAGAAACAAGTCAGAATATTTTTTATTTAAATATTTTGTGCTGAGCACTTTCAATTCCCAATAATATTATTTATCAGTAGCTATTTTTCTTTTAAAAGAAAATAAATTTTCTTTTCAAAGAAAAAAAATCAATTTAATTGGAAGTGATGACTATATGGTGGAATTAATTAAAAATAGAGAGAACTGAAATTCTTGTCTGTCCTCAATAATGAATTTGATCAAGAAACATTTTTTTCTGATGTTAGCTGAAATTAACATGAAATACAGTGATTGGAGGGATATAAGGAATATTCTATGTGAAAAGTCTCAGGGATTGCTGTTTTTATAATGATGAACAAATGTGTCGGAATACTTTCTGAATCATTTGGAAAAGTTCCTTAGTCGACATAAAAAGATAAAATTCATGCCCAGAGCATAAAGATTTTAGAAGCTTATTACATTATTTATTTTAGTACTTATGAATCACTAAACACAGCTGTCAGAAAAGTCATTAAAAAACAGTCACATTCAGAAAGCTTGATCTCCTTTTTTTTTTTTTTTTGCTAGTGCATAGAGCACCTTGATCCAATGAAATAAGACAACTTAAAAGAATTCTTTAAGCAAAAGCAACAAAAATCGTCTCCCGGGGTAGGCATAAATGCAATACTCATAATGTGAATTGCTTACATTGCAGATAGAGTAGTCAATATTTCTGCAACACACAGGATTTCTTGTTCTCTAAAGTAGTTTAAAAGAACATGCAGTAGCTGTTAAAACTAACACAGACAAGATTAGTTTGAGGCCTACATTAAATTAAAAAAAATAATCAAACAACAACAACAAACGTTGGAAAAATGGTAGCAGAAAGAGAGGAATAAGGTAAGATAGTTGCAATGGTATGATCTGCCTAAAAATAGATTGTGGGGAGGATGTTGTTTTCTTATAATAAGCAATAATAAGGGGAAAAAATGAAAAAGTGGGTGGAAAGTAATCTGGTGATGAAAATGACCTGAATATGCTTTAGGTCTTCAGAGATGTAATTTCTTCCATATAAACAGAATTAAGTCTAATAAATATGCATTTATTATTCAGAATGGGGACTTTGAGAAATATTCATAGCCTTTAGGCCAAGCTAGGAATTTATATTAGTTCTTCTTTTCAGAATTTTTATGGAAATATCTTGGGAATTGCTCAGGCTTTGGAAGTAATTGCTATTAAAAATGCATGCATGGACTGAAGGTGTTGATTGGCTCATTAGATATATTTGTAAAAGATATTTGCTGATTGTTGGTCTCTCATCTATTACCTCAGCTGGAAAGTTGACATCACCACTCTTCCAACAATTATACATCCTGTCTTTTGAAATTTCAGAAGACCATCTGAACTGCAATTAACTTAGTTGATTTTGAAAAATCAAGAGTCAGTGATGGAACTTCCTACCATAACCTAAGGCTGTAAGATTAACCACTGTGAGCCTTGCATATGCTGACTATCCAGAATAGTCTGAATTACTTAATTGGTTCCAAAGTTACATACATATGAACATTCTCCTTCCTAGTTACTTCTTTGAGATGCCTTCTCAAAGGCCCTCAAAGAAGTGCCTTCTTTTAGGGCTCTTTAAATAAACAGTCATACTTTAAACAGAAAAAGAAATTTGTAGAGAAAAGAATTTGTATTGTTAAAATTAACTTTTTTTAATATAAAATTTAGCTTACTCCAAAAATCATTAATCAAAATACCACTGTACAATATTGTACCAATTCAGTATTGTGTAAAAAATATGTGACTATGTGAAAGCATAACTGTTCTATCCCCTAAATTACTTGGCTACATGAAAGGAAAAATATTTTCTCCGCCTCTGTTACTGATGTTGTGCAGCCACATAAAAATATAAAAAACATAAAACTTTTCAGGAAAAGGAAAAACCCAGAGCATGTAGACAAGAACAAGACTAAGAAGCCTGATATAGACAGTAGACCCCTGAGAAGTGGTAGATGTGAATTTTGAATTATTGTGGCTTAATAGGATTCAAAACAACAGACTGTTCTCTTCAGAAGAGCTCTTCCTTTGCTTCCAGCTTAAAGCCATTAGCTTATGTATTATTTGAGAATCCTGATTTGGTCCTTGTTAATTAAGATTGTTATAAAATTGTTCATCAGGTCAAACCTCCCTCTTCATCTGTTATTAATAACTCAACAAGGACACTTACGAAGAGATTAGGATGCCTGAACAGTGGCACCTGAGGCTGGCACCTGACCGATGAGGTAGTGTTTGGCTTGGCTAAGTAGAAAGATAAAATATTTTAATAGCTAAAAACACATTTTCTGAGCACATGAGCAGAAAGACATATGACAAAAGGAGATTACAAAAATCTGGTAGATTATGTTCCTTACCTATCCCAAACTGCCTCTCTCTGAATATATCAATAGGCTTGAGCCTATTTGATTGCAGATCCAACTGGTTCTGCATGAAGAGAAAAAATCCGTAACTTGATTTGTCATAGTTCTTTATAGTTCTGGGCATATTCACATGGAGTTTTTACAGACAACGAGGTTCATGATACTTACTGATTGTAGGTATAAATTACATATGTTTAGAGTGCTTACCATCTGCAGATTTGTCATGCCAGTTGGTAGTAGGGTTCTGTAGACTGCACCAGTCTGGACATCTTCAAACTTTGTTCTACTAGGACAGAAAACGCTGTGAGAAAACCAAAAGTATGCTCGAGTGTATATTCCAAACTAGTTACAAAGTTAAAATAGCCTTGAAAAGCAACTCTCCAGCACCCTAAAGACAATAATGCATTTTTTTATGTGAATTCACAAATGAACAAGTAAATGTTCTTTTTTAGCATCAAATCTTTATATATCACAATGATTGGGCAATCACATTGGAACAGAGAATAGTCTCTTCTCTTAAAACCCTTTTTTAAAATTCATTTTCCCAGATAGTTGTCAAATACAGAAAGAAGAGCAATGATTTAAAGCTAGATTTCCATTTCCTAAATGAGACAATTGCTATTTTAAGAGAGCTTGTTTCTTTTTTCTTAAGTTTAGGAAAGCTTGTTTCTTTTAAGTTTTGGGATTTTGAATTCCATTTTAAAAATAAGAATAGAGATCACTATCCTTCTTCCGTCGACAAACGCTATTTGTTGTTAAGAGAAATGTGCATATGCTGCTGTGCCTGAAAGTAAGAAGCAAGCCTTTCACTGTACTCCAAAGCAGGTGTTGATCCCTCCCTCCTTCTGGAGTGGGTGGCTCCTTTATGGATACACTAAAATGCACTGCGTAACTGAACAGACACTTCAGCTCTGGAAGTAAACAGCTTTCCAGACATATCTTTTAGAAAACATTTCTTGCTGGCTATCTGTTGGCGGCTTCCCAAACATTCTGAAGTTGTCTTGATTTACTTTAGACTATACTTTGGAGAAACTTGAGTCTCTATTCATTTTGGGAGGAATGATCTCAATAAAATGAGCAAGCACGTGAAAAATGAACACTATTTCTTTTACTGGTTATAGTTCTTCCTGATGGTCATTTTGAATCTATGTATTGATATATGGTTCACTATGTAACTTAAAATTTTGTGACATTTACATCACTTTCTAACATCATCCAAAACAGAGCAGAATAGGAAAGATATGCATATAGGAAGGGTATTAGTCTTACCAGTTCATTTATTATCTTAAAAAGAAAATAGTTGTTTTCTAGCTTGTCAGAGGTGTTAATTACAAACTGTATATTTAAAATTATTATTGGCACATATTAGTGTGTGCATCTGGTAGAGAAAAAAAAAAAAAAAAAAGATGATATCATTCTCAGCCATTTCTGAAGCACATTTTTTTTTCCTATAATTACTCTGTCATTAATCTGAATAGCTAAATAGAGGGTGTTCATACCACTAAAATGAAATTTCAGTTGTGGGAAGTTGATTTTTCCTTTACAAGATCCTTTTGATTTAGTATCAACCCTAGTACCAAATTTAGCTGCAATCCACTTAAATATGTGTAACCAACTGTGCATGTATTTTTTAGTGTGGTGCATGAAAAAGTTTTTCCTCTTCTTGAGCTATAGGTGTTAATTGGTATCTTTGTATCTTGCTAATTAAGTTCTAGCAACACCTTTTCCTTCTTCCTTGTTCTGAATTTAATGAACTCCCTTGTTGTATTAATTTATTAGGTAATTAGATAAAACACAGAAAAGTTTTTTTTAGAGAACCTCTGAACATTTGAGATTTTAGAGACACAATAGTCACACAGTACCATCTATCTATATCATGCACAGTTCATGAAGAAACTTCCTATATTAATATATAAACTTAAAAAAAAATCCAAAAATATACTACACTTTCAGATTGATATGTTAAACCATCTAGAATTTCTGTGAAATAGAACAGCAGCACATATGATAAATATAAGTGAAATCTCCACAATGAGAACAGCAAGTCTTTTAGGAAAATAAGCCTGGAAGGTCTTGATATATTATATAGTCCATTTTCTGCCCTAGGTTATGTTCAGCTGTACCTGTGTCATTCAAGACAGATTTTTCTAAGTCACTTTCTAAAGACTTGCAGTTTTGGACACTCTATGCAATTTATCATAGTGTTTCACTATCCCTACAGTACAGTTTTCCAGCTATCAAACCGACTTCTCAGTGGTATAATTTAAATTAATTACTTCTTGTCCTGTGTTGTATGAAGTAGAGAAATAATTATTTCCTTTCTCTTCACAACAGTATTTTTCATACCTAAACAGTATTTCATATCTTTCTCAGCTTTCCTTTTTATATATAAATGAGATATTTTTTTCAATCTTCCTGATGCATCATGTTTTCTATAGTTCTGATCTTTCCCTCATCCTCCTCTGATCTATTTAAAATTTGACTCTCCTGGTAAATAGAAAAAGTCTTCCAGCAAAGTTGTTATTTATGGGAATAAATGGGAAGGGATTGTTTGTTTGTCTCCCAGTATCATTCCCTCATCTCATATTCAGTGTGTGAGCCATTTGCTTCTTCTCTATCAATCAAACTACTTTCTAACACTGCTTCCCTGAACTATGTTAGAAAATGTAATGTTCCCATTCAACTGTATTTGTATTACATGTTAAAAAAAAAAAAGAGTAAAGAAGTTAGGTCATTCCTTCTGTTTATCTGCTTATTTTTCTATTTTGGCAGGAAACTGTATCAGGACAGTAGTTTAAAATAGTGATAACATATATACATCACATATAGATCACATATAGATCACATATATAGTGATCACATATATAAAATAGTGATCACATATATTATACCCACCCCAAAGTTGTTTCATTAAAATTGTATCACTTTTGCATCACAATCTTGCTTCAGAGATATCATGTAAGATGTTATCAAGCACATAAACAAAGGTATGATGGACCTATTACTTTTTATTATTTGAAAACTCCTGTTATCTGCTATAACACAACTTCTTTTGCAAACATCTGTCATACTGCCTATTTTCTAGATATTTACAAAAATTGGAATTTTGATTATCAAGAATATTGAAGATAACTAATTTAAATTCATTCATCTTTCATTTTGAAAATAGTAGTTGTTCTTGCCATTTTCCAAGATAACGATCATTTTTTATGAAGTGTATAACAAAAAAAAAAGGTTGTTTTGGTCTTTATTTTTTTTAATGCCTAAGAAAAAAGTTTAAGATATGCATCCAACTATAAGACATCTTTTTCATGTAATAGAGAACTTATAAGATGATAATCTCATAGTGATACAAATTGCATTAACATTCAACAACACATTAAGTTGTTTTAATGAAGATTGATGGGAAATAGAAATTAAATACCTCTGTGTCATTTCCTTATTGCAAATAATACATCAGCACTTTTCAGGTAATAGTGTTATATTTACAAACAGCTATGTCTTACCTTTTAAACGTTAATTGCACTTTATATCATGCTTTCATTTTTTTTTCCTATTTATCTGGACTTCTCCTTTAGAGCCTTCAGTAATTTGATCTTGTTTCTGAATTATGTATATATATCCTTAATGACTTTTGGATCACTGAAGAATATATTATTTAAGAAAAGTGTACATGCAGTTTCTTTCTTTTAAAAGATATTTGTGCTTTACTATAAATTCATTGTTGAGGTCTCTTAATATCTGTTTCTCTCCCAGGGAAAAGCCCCCTGAAAAGGTTGTGGACCTTTTCAGTCTATTATTATTTCTTTCTTAAGTTTCTGAAGGATCATGTTATGCGTACTTTTATGTTCATTCTCATGCAATTTTATATTCTTAATCAGCTATTTATAAGTTGATGGGATTTTTCCTTCAAAATTGCTTTCAATATTCTATATTAAGAGAAAATAAAGTCAGAAACACAGCATCCTATTACTGAGGTAGTCCAAAAATTTGCTAGGACAAGAATAGTCTACGTTTGCTGTATTCAGACATTTGTTAGGAATGAGTACCTAAAATTCCTTTTTTTCTAGAAGCCTTATGCTTCTGATGATTGCTAGCTATTCATAAAGAAACCTGATCATATTTTCTCATGATAATTGCTCATATGGTGGGGATGCCTATATTCTTTTCATGTTAATCATTATACTTCGAGGCCTGTTTGTTTTTCTGAAAGTGTTAGACTTTTTATATTATTGCTGCAATCTCATTATATACTCCCTCAGTATTCACTGATGGCAGATAATATAATTTTGATTGTGTCTTAAGAGTTTTATTCCTGAATTAGCTTCGTATTCTTTTCTTCTTTTTTATTTATTTATTTTTTATATGTTTCCTATCAAATCTTAGTAATGCTTTAAAATCCTGGACTAAACCATTACTCTTTCACAGTAAAAACAAATATAAATCCTGATGAATGTATTGATCTGAATGAGAAGTTTCGACTTATTTTTAAAATTAAACAGATATATCAAACTGCATTACAAATCCTGTAACTTCATGAAATTCAAGACAAAGTAGAATTTACAGTTTGCTCCTGTGAAAGTGATGACTACAGACTTTTTGAATACATCCATGAACCTTAGATGAGTCCGTTGGAATGGAGTTTGTGTGCTACAGTTAATATAATAATTTCTTAGCTCACCTTACTTTTAAACAAAGCATATGACTATATCCCCCAGCTTTTGTCTAGTTCAGATTGTTTCCCTTTAGGACTGAATACAAGATGCTATCTGTCTGATTCTTCATGGGTAAAATTATCTACTGCTCAGCCCCAGTGACAAGCCTCAGGCTCTACTTTACCTTTTCCATTTCTTCATGTATGAAATACATTATCAATCTCTTGCTTCAAAAAATAGTTTGTCTGTATAGAACTCATATTTAGCTTCAAGACTTGAGGGTGATTATGAAACAAAAGTGTGAGTTCTCTTACAGAGTGTATGATTCATACTCATTCAGGAGATTCCTTTGCTATATACTTTGTCCAAATGGATTAATTTTATCAAAAATAATCTATCATGGACAGTCTGCAGCCTTGCTGTGTACCAAGAGATTCTCTTTTTTCTTCCCTTTGATAGTGTAACCTTCAATTCTGAGCCCGTTAAAAAACAACACAGCAAAACAACAACAAGCAAACAAATAAAAAAAGTGAAAACCCTTTCATTCTCTAAAGGAACTCATGAAGTCTGGTTTTCTTTGGCCTTGTAGTTTTTTCTCACTGGTCTGTATAGTAGTAGACTATACTCTTCCTTCACTGGCCTCTCAGGAAAGTTAGCAGATACAAAAACAAAGTTTATTGGATCGTTCAAATTTATGAGTGTGCTGCGTGTCCAGCTGCACTAAATGAAATGTCTGAGAACTGAGTTCTGCTCTACTTGTCCTCAATGAGCCACTCATTCAGGTTTTTCCTTCCATAATCAGCTGCAGGTTTTCAAAAAATGTGTAGAAATTGAATTAGCTTTGAGGCCTAATGGAGTTTGGTTGAAAGTGGTTAGTGAATGGAAAAGTTATTGAAGAGAGTGTATAGAGAGCATGACTACATATTTCTCCTTTCCTTAGGAAACCAGGCAAAAAAAAATACATTACTGTCTTACCCCACTCCTTATTTTAGCAATCCATGCAATGACAAGAACTATAAAATCTAATATTCCTTTCCTCTATCTTCCACCTCTCACACATGTTTTTATGTTTTCTTTCTTTCTTTTTTTTTTTTTTTTTTTTTTTTTTTTTTTTTACGGAATGGCCTGATACTTCTCCTTTTTTTAAGTACTGAATTGATTATATGACAGTACATCATAGTCTTTACACCTTTGTTTGATGTTTTAGTCTTGTACATTAACATTAGCATGGAATTATAAGGTCTATGCCTACACAGATCCAAAGAGAGCAGCATTTGAACTTCGTCCTGATTATTGAATACCTTCTGGCATTATGTTAGAGCTAAATTGCTTCAGATTCTTTTTGCAAAAGATTCTACAATTCTTTTAAAACCTGTTTCTTAAAAGAATTCTTTGCATACATATCACATTTGCAAGAACTGTCCTTTTTTTTTTTTTATCTGACAATCTTTTAAGTCTCTGACTTTCTCTGTTTCCCACATTTTGAATTTTACTTCTTTATTCCTTACTTCTTATTATCTACATGGACAATGGGAGTATAATTTAATCTGTTTCAGATGATTTGTTGATTTGATCTATATCTTCTGATCTGGATGATTTTAGATGATTTAGATGATTTTTGGATCTAGATGATTTTAGAATGTCTGCTATCTTCCAGGTACTTGTTTATGTTGTAGCTGACATCATTCAAATTAAGTATGCAATTTCCTCACAAGTTCAATTGCATTTTTTTTCCTTTTACATTCATGACTGATATGTACTTCTAGGTGTAGTTTTACCAGTTTTCTATGTAGAAAACTAATTTTCAATACATTCAAATTCAGATAGAAGAAACTGATAGAACAATTTTGGTTTTGCATTCAAGATGGAGGTGGTAGGGCTTTCTCTTTTTCTGACTCTTTTTATACATCAGACTTCTTTAATATTAGCACATTCTGAGTTATGATTTAAATACAAAAAAAAAAAAATATATTATTTTAGCTCAGTTTGACAGTTACCAAATGCCAGAATGTCATCAGCTTACCCGACATAGTGCCATATTTGAGGCTTACACAAATGATGCATAGATCTATTGTGCTTTATTATTTGATAACAACAAAAAACTTTGACTCATCAAATACTAAGAATGAACATATTTTCCACATTTGCTAAAATATTGCCGTGATCTTTAAATTTGATGCTACCAGTGTCTTCGAGCTGCTTAAATATGGTCAAACAATTTTATTTCAAAGTAGTATGTCTCACATGGACAATCCATATGAAATATGATGTTTATAGAAAGATACCTAGATGAAACAGATCCCTTTGGAGTTAGTAGTTTACTAATGAAGCACTGATAAGATACTTAAACCTTTTATGAAGACAGACTATAAAAGACGTATCACTTAAAAAAAAGTTCCAATCTACCTTCAAGAATAGTCTATTTGAAATAAAACCTAAGGTGAGATTTTTAATAATTGGGGCTTAAAATCTTCTAAATTGTCTTTTTCAATGTCTTTTTTTTTTTTAATTCACATTGACATTTTTGTCATAGGACCGCATAAATTTTGTATCATTTTCATTTCTCATTAAAGCATGAAGATTGCCTTCAGAATAGCTTAACTTTGCTCATTTTTTCTCATTTAAGTCTTTTTTTAATGAAAATGGGTTTATTCTGAGACACGTCTTGAAGACATTTTTCTGCTATTTTATAGAGAATCAGAATATGATAGATTAGGCTTCAGAAATGAAAATCTTATTCTAACTACAAAGATTATGTCAAGAGCAAATACTAGCAGCTAAATGAATTCACTAGCAGTAAAATTGTAAGAGTGTAGTGAGAATAGAAAAGTGTATCATACTCATGTGATAGATACCAATTATACTGAGAAATGTCTTAAAATTATTTTCTTACTATTATATCTGGGGACAGTTTGAATGTCTACTTAGATTTCAACATTTTTCTCCTTTTTTTTTTTACTGCAAAAATAAGTCCTGATTCTCCAATCTTGTAAAATTACAGCTGATCTTGTAAATCTTGACAAGATTAGGCCTGTGAATACATGCTCTTTAGTCTGGACATGTATAAAATAATAATGTAAGGATCTAGCCAGATATTCACTTTGATATTATATTTATAGAAGCAGTGTTAGTCTAAATTTGCAGAACTGGCATGCCTTTATGTATGTTTGTTATGCTGCTGAACAGAGTAAGTCATGAAAGGAAAATTAGAAATGTAATGTTGGAGCAGGAAAAAGAATCAGAGAATTATTAAGCCTGGAAGGGACCTCTATAGATCATCAAATCCAAACACTGCTCCAGCATGGTCACTTAGAACATGTTGACCAAGACTATATCCGAACTAGTTTTGAATATCTTCAAGGATAGAGACTCCACAACCTTTCTGGGCAACTCAGGGCTCGGTCATCCCTCCCCAGTGAAGAAGTCCTCTCTTATGTTCAGGAATGCCTCTGGTGTTTTGATTGTGCTTGGGGATATCCAAAAGAAGGTTTCATCTTCTTTACTCTCTGCCCTACAGACCCTGATAAGATCCTCTCAAGCCTTCTCTTCTTCAAGCTAAACATTTCCATCTCTCCTTATCTTCATAGTTCTATGATTATATAAACAATTTTACTTACTATTTAGAATTGTTATGCTCTTTATTTCCATATTTTTATTTTATTTATATTTTTATTTCCAACACTTATGCCACAACTACGTGCCACAGTGAAACATTATATATTTATAGTATTACTTACTGTGATAGTTTAAGATACCTCCATAAAACTTACTAATTCTGTTACATACTAGAAACTTTACACATTCATCTGTGTTAGAGGGCAAATTTCATTCAGAATATGAAGCTTGTTTGTAATACTTGTTTGGTTTCAGTTTTTACTAGATTGTTGAACCAAAATTAAAAAGTCTGTTGAGGGAGATCTTAAATAGAAGAGGAGAGAAAGAACCCTGAGAATATGTTCCTTTTATGTTTACTGTGGCCAAAGGATCTTTCTAGAAAGCAAGACTGTAGTTTCAGTCCTATGGCCAGTGCTAACAACAATAGTGGTAACTCTGGTAGGATTCTGTGAATGTAAAGAGAGGAATAAGGCATTAGTAAGCTTACAAGTAAAAACTTCTAAGCACTATGAATGAGTAAATAACGAGACAGTAATTAGAGGTGTTTCATGATGTTGTATGCCCATTCTCATCTAGAACTCTCATTCCTTGCCAAGCAACCTGATAGTATTTTCAGACATCGTACACAATGGATAAAAGCTGTCTTTTTTGTTGTTGACGTTGTTGTTTGTTTTTGTGATCAATTAAGGCTGGACAATATTTTGCCATAATATTAATGGAATTATGGAATGTAGAAATATTTAATAGATTTTTAAATTAGATAAATTTCATTCAATATCATTCCATAAATCATTTGATTCATAATAATTCATTCATAAGCAATCATTTGATAAGATTTTATCAAAGAATTTGGTAAGATTTTATATTGTATGTGAATACAGTCTTGATTATTTTCTTTTGATAGTCTAATTTCTCATTAAATATTTAAGTTTTTCGATTGCATAAGTATTTTTGAATCCTTTCAATTTTGTCCATTTAGGAGAAAGGAAAAATAATTTCTTTAAGAAGTTCAGAAATTTCTTCATTTTGTTCCAAGTAGCTGTTTAAATTGCTAAAGAACTGATCATAAGTAGTTTTGTGTCTTTTTAGTAGTATGTCATTTCTAGTAGTAAATAAGTAGTTCATAAGTAGTTGTATTATTTCTAGCAGTAAATATTTCCTTTTTATTTTTTTATAAACACTGCAGTAATAATTATTTTAACAAAACTTAACCAAATTCTTAATTAGTATTTAATAATTTATTAGTATTTAATCATCAAGTAAATTTCTTTTTCTATCACTTCGTTTCCTCATGCAGAGACTACGACTCTGAAATTCTGCTGTATGCCGGTTTGTTTGTGGTTCACTTTCCCCACAGTTCTACAGCAGAGAAATTATTAGTAAATAATGAGACTTTTTTATTTAAAATATGAATAAACACCATGCATTTTCTGAATATTTATACAGTAGCTGTTTTTCAGACAGTTGCACTTCATCTGTGTATTGGAAATTTTATGTTCTAAGTTTTATGTATCCTTTGCATGATTTATTAAAACCAAAAACAGTAAGCACTCCAGTCTGAAGAGTTCTTATTATATTGGGTATATATTCATGTCTTGTCAGACTTCTTTATCTTCTAGTAAAAGCAATGTTACAGACAAAACAGAGATGATTCTGCACTGTCAGATCTGATTCTTACTTCATCTGATTCTTACTTTAAATACATCTTTCAGTCTAAGTAAATGTAACAAATATTTGAAGTTGTATTGTTATTTGTGGTTGCAAAAAAGAAATAGTGATATCAATTATTATTATTTCTTAATAATTCAGTCTCTTCTGATCTCCTGTTTAATAAGAGTCTTTATTTTAAATTCAGAAGATTTATGTCAAATGTTTGTAAATTCTCTTTATAGATTTCTACTAAAAATTAACTTTTATTATATCTATTTCAGTCCTACGGTCCTATACATTGGACTATATATATGTGCAATCTGTAAGTCCTTTCTAGGTAACATTTCATAATGTGTGAAAAAATACTTCTCAGATGCTCCTGAAAAAAAAAAAAAAAAAAAAAAAAAAAAAAAAAAAAAAAAAAAAGTGGTCTTTTTTATTTTCCGTAGGAAGATAATGTAATGCAAAGAACCCAGGACTGGCTTTTTCCAAGGAGCCTATATGCTCATCCTATACATACATACCTGTTAGTCCTGTTCAGAGCAATGCAGGGCCTGTGTCTCACAACTAGAAAGCAGCAGCAGCTAGTGTAAAACTAGCCAGTAAACTACGCAGCCATCACAGCAAGCTCCACACCTGAATGCCAATGAGTTTTCAGATCTCTGTTAAGAGCAGGTGCTTCTGTAGAAGTTATTTTCAGATTGATTTGGGCCTTCATGCTATTCAAATTTCTGTGATATACTTCTTGCCATCACAGTTGTTCTTGATTAGTTGCTGATAAAAATGATATCAGAAGTAGTTAGTCCTTTTTGGTGCTGATGCATTTTGATTCCTTCTTCATTTGAACTGAGACATTCTGTGAGCCATAGCCCACAAAGTAAGTCATTGAAATTCTGGCTATTAGATCTGCTATTTTCCTCTCTACATCTTGCTTCAGAATGGAAAACAATACTGAGATCTTACCAGGTCAGATGGAAGGAATTTGGCCTGAGCTGAACAGTTCTTTTACATTGTATGAAGAGATTTTAGCACTGTGCAAAAATAAAGCAAATACACCATAAAAGAGAGAGAGAAAAAAAAAGAACATCATCATCCATCCAAAATGCTATATTGTTTTATCAATTTTAATTGAAAAATTTGCTTAGGGAAAATAAATAAATGCATTAATGTGTGGATTTAAGTCAAACGTTGTGTAGCTTTTTATGACGACAAAGATATTCTGAGTATGTTATGATGAGGCTCTGAAATTTCTGGACTGCAGTTTAAGCTGATTTATAAATATTTTTTCTTCTATTCTGTATGCCCCATATCTTTCCATTAATCTTCATAACTAACAGCCATCAGTTATCCTATGTTGAGCTCAAAATCTGATTTTATTGTCTCTTTATTTCCAATTGAATACATAAACTTTCTTGTTAGAACACTGGCATTGTATATCTCTGAATCAGAGTTAAACTTCTCCTCACATGTCTTCAAGATGGAATCTAATATAGAAAATAGGGAAATGACAGGAAAGATCCTGGCATCAGGAGATAAAATAGTTTCTAGTAGCCCACAGTTACAGATAATTAGTGCATCTCCTTTCTACCAAACTATGGAGAAACACTATTTCCCTACTAAAATATGTACGGAATTTTCAGGGAAAAGTCTAGACCGAGACTTTTTTTTTTTTTTTTTATTTTTTCCACTGACCTAGGTGAAGATGTAACAAAACATGATTTCTTCTTCCCATTTTTTTAGGCTCATAAGTACTTAATTCTTTTCTATATAACTTCAATGGCAGTAGTAGATATTCTTTCCCTGTTTCAATCCCATGGTGTGTGTTATATGTTAAGACACCATTATCATGACATTACCATGTCATTCAGCTATGATGGATTGTGTTTCAATATTAGAACACATTAGAATGTATCTACTAATTATTATTACTTGATTAACAGCTCCTGCAGTTAGATAGCCCTGTCCTGTACTGGATCTGGGAGCACTAAAATTCTCTCACTTTTTTTTTTTTTTGGTAAAAATTAATAAATAAATATATAAAACATGTCTCTTAAACATTAAAAGTAAAGAAGCATAAGCCTATGTTTTATCTGGGTGCACACTTTAACTGTTAAAAAATTCTTAGCTACCCAATTGGTGGACTATATTACTTAATCTGAATATCTACCAACGAGATGGTACATCATGAGCTTCAGCCATTTAAACACACAATCCAACTCCCAGAGCAGTATGAATGTATTCAGGCAGCACACTCAACACTCCATTTCACTTTTGGGTAGTTTTGCTTTCTTTGCGCATTAGAATACCCATTAAAGCAGCCATTTGTGTCAAGTAAGGCAAGATTTAGGCCTACCCTATCAGGTACCTCAGTATACAGTGTATTAAGCCTTATCTTGGGAAGCATAAGATACAGTTGAACACCCTCAAGGAGAGAAAAAATAAACAAATAAACAACAACAACAACAAAAACCACAGCAACAACTGATCCTGGGTCCAGTGCTTCATAGGTAGCCATTTTTAGTTATTAATTTATCACAAGCAATGCAGAAAGCTCAATTAAATGTAGTAAAAGCAACAATTGAAAAAAAAGTAGTCAGATGTTTGTGATGTTTTTTGTTTTGTTTGCATAAAATTTTGTAGTATAAAATCTGAAGGTAATTTATTTATTGCTGACTAAATATCATCCCTTCAAAGGTTTCAGGACACACTTTTTCTCCAGTGTTTCTTTTTACTCGTCACCTCTCCACATCAAAATGTAATGTAGCTTTGAATCTTATGCAGTCATATCATTTACTATAATTTAATCCATATGTCCCATAATGATTTTTTTCTGAAAAAATGGAAAACAAATGAGGACATTTTAATTGATCCATTGTTTTATACCTGCACGGAGGAAGAAAATGTGTTTGGGGAAAAGTATGCCATTTCACCTAAAGGTATCTTGAACTTGGGAGGGTTGGAGCAGAATAAGATGACACAATATAAGCAGTGGAATATCTTCCACAACTTCAGAGGCTACAAATAGCCTTCACTAAGGCTAATATTCCTGAGGAGTCCTTGATGGTTTGGACTACATGAAAGAATAGGGATCATAGTCATTCTACTATCACAGATCTATTATCATTATTAAAAAGGGGGAGGGAAGGCGAACATGTTAGGGAAGTGGGCATAAACAAGACAAATTCTCTAAATGCACCCTAAACACTGAATATATTCATTAGCACAGATTCTTGGTAGGGACTATTTTCATTTTTCCCTGCTCTCACAAGAAACAAATAGCACCAATAGCAATAAATTAAATGAGAACTCTTCCTCTAGCATTCAGATTCATATTTTTTCATCAGCAAAGAGAAGAATGAAATAAGGTTCCTACCAAATCAGCATGAGATATGCTAGCTATACTGCTGAGCAGGTTTACCTTCACCTGCAGACAGAAAATTACAGTAGTAGATTTAAAAGTGTACCCCATTATCCCCTAATAATTATAACAATCTAAATTGCTATTATAATACGTTATGCTATAACCTTATACTTTCCACTTCTTTAAAGCATAAACAGACTGATTGTATCCAAAAAAAAAAATTAGTATGAAGTTTGATGTTTTAATTTTAAATAGGGCTTTATTCTGTCATCAAGAAATATGTTAATTCTGCAGGGGTAAGTGGTTGCCAATTACTAGGGGCAAATATCCAATGCAGTCAGATACACTGATGTCCAGCTGACACTAAAACTCATGATTTGGAGGCTTCCCAGTAGGATCTTTCAGTTGTCTTTTTGTTACCAGGAAACTTTTGTTTCTAGTTGTGTATTTTACATATTGGCATTTTATTTTCTCTTTGCTTTCTATAAATTTGCAGCTTGCAAAAAATTCAAATCAACAAACTATAGATATTTTTTCTGGGCTTCTGATTATACTTAAGTCAAAGGAAGTTCTGTATGTCTGTTTAAATAATCTGAATTATGCTTATAAAATCTATTGAATTTTCCTTTTTTTCTTTAATATATTTTAATTGCAAGTTAGGAATTCAATATAAAGAGAGGGTTTCATATTTATCTGGAAGCATGGAGAGGAACTATTTTTTTTCTATAATTATGAGTGCAGGTCATAAATGAATAGATACTTATTTAGATTATACTATTATATACAAGATACTGGCACATGATGACTGAAGCTTGTTCCCCTTTTACTTGAGAAAATTCAAACCGATCAAGGCTAATGCAGTTATACTACTTATTTCAGTATACAGAGATTCCTGGGACTAATTTCTTTGGTGTGGGAATTGCCAGTGAAGAGTGGAAAACATTGTTTCTAAAGTCCTAGAAAGGACCAGTCATGAGGTTTAAGGATGAGGTGAAGTGAAGATTAACTGCATACAGTGGGAACATCATATTTCCTCCTTTAACTTTCCCACAACTCATTGAGTTTATTTATAGTGTTTTTATTTAGACTTAAGTAAAAATGAACATTTATACATACAGTAGAGTTTTAAAGTTTGACAACTGTTAATAGAGCTGTTTGAATGTGTTTTCAGCATCACCCTTGTATGGAGTTTGACTGTTTTCTTTCAAAATATATTGACGAAGAAGTCCGAACTGGCAATTCTACATATTCTATTTTTGAGGAACCTGGCAGAAATATGAATTTTGGAGTACTGAGTGGTATGAATAGCTCTGCACATCTCTGGAAGGTAATTTAGCATGAATGAATTCTTTGCCTTGATATTTATGAGTGCAGCTGTAGGCCATAACCCAAAGTCTGGAATAAATTTTCTGTGAAAGTGAAATACAACAAGAGTTTTATGAGCCCCAGATCATATAAAGTGTTTGCAAAATTAGAATGATTAAAGGATGATAAAGCACCAGGCTCAGATAAATTGTTCTGTGGTATGTTTTGGGAAATGAAAATTCAGTGGCAGGTATTTTTGATAATTCACAAAAGCAAAAGAAGTAACAAAAGTGACTAAACGTATTTCTCACTAAATGCTTAAGAAAAGATCCATGAAAGATTCAAAACTACTGACCTGAAAAGCATTCTATAGTTAGAAGAATTGTCTGAATGGAGCACATGAGATCGGATTATGAGCCGTTTGAAAAAATGACATATAGTTATAAGGGACATGATTAATTTTCTTGAGTTCTTTTAATACTGCACACTTACTAAATTTGTGAACAAAGAGGTAGTTGTGGAAATAATTAATGTGGAGTTCAGAAACACTTTTATATGTCATTATATAAAAGTACATTTCTAAGTTGGCACTGTCAGGGTTTGGGCATGAGAACCACAGGAAAGGGTCCTTATGCAATGGCTAAAAACTTGCCAGGGTTACCAATCATCTGGGCTTTTTATATTGAATAGGGGAACTTGGCAGCTGATATTAGGTGAAAGATGACTCTCCAATTCTCCCTGAACTTGCACATTCATTTAAAAATTCCAGCCACAACTTCTCACCTTTGTCATGTAGTATGACATAAGACCAAGACAAGTTTTCTTTTTTTTTAATTTAATTCTTATTGTAGGCTTGAAAAAGGGATTCTGTACGGGTATTCTGATAAGAGTCATTTGGATACATCTATATTAATAGTTTTAAAATGTTAAGGGCTCATTCTCTGGTTTTGAATGCAGGTGATGCAGCACATCTCTCAACCGCTCACATCAACTGTTTTTTCCTCCTGGCAATTTGACCTCCAAGAAACTGCCCAAGAATATATTCTGGGATTTCCATTGAATTTCAGTATAAAGATTAATGAATTATGGGTGCTTGTTGGATAAGGATATATATGTGAACAGAAGACTGGGAGGAGAAAAAAAATGGATGTGGATTACTACTTATTATAGCAGGATGTTTTATAAATGAGACATTGGTAATTTTATTTGTAATGTTACATTCTCAAGAAACAGAATTACTATTCTTCACAAACAGGTATGTCAGCCTTGTATTTACATTTCTAGATGTACCTACTTCATACTAAAATTTCTCAAAATTTATTAAAGATATCAAAGTAATTTTAAAGTAAGGTATTTATATAATGCCTTAATACAATTGGCAGGACTGTTATGAGAACTGAATAAATATTCAAAGTAAATAATTTGTTCAACTAGTTTTATTTGGGTGAGGGCAAGAGACAATATGTCAGCAAACAATTATTTCCTTTCAAGCACTTATTCTAATCCCTTAAAAATCTATAGATTAATATTCAGTTTTTAAGTATTGGTTAGCAAGGATTGCTCAGATAAAAATTGTTTGTCAGTGTTGTTACTTGACTAGGTAGTATAACTTAAGATTACAAAATGAATATTCAAAAAAACAAGGTTCTATTTATTTTTCTGCAGATTTCCTACAAATAATTTACTAATGAGTTATAAGAAGTACTTGTAGAAGATAATAAAAAAGTTTTATTCAAATAATCAAAGTTGTCTTACTAAACTCTATACCATAATACACACTTCTATAGTTCTTAATTTAAAATTCCATCTCTTGCTTATAGAATTCAGTTAGTCCTACACAGCGCAGATATGCAACGGTAGAGGATTTTTTCTGAGACCTTTAACTCTCAGCTGAAGTCAGTCTCCTGAAACTTAAGAACTCTCACATTTGGTCCCACAGTGATCTTTTAATCCTATAGTAGTTGATAAATTTCGAGTAAATGTTATCTGCTCATTATCTGTTTTTAAATCAATAAAAAGGTTGGGGGGCTTGCTTTTTCACTCTCTTTTCCTTCCTTCCTTCCTTCCTTCCTTCCTTCCTTCCTTCCTTCCTTCCTTCCTTCCTTCCTTCCTACCTGCCTCCCAGCC
>JAWLRI010000971.1:1028175-1056959 GCA_034781795.1 Crypturellus tataupa
TTCCTTCCTTCCTTCCTTCCTTCCTTCCTTCCTTCCTTCCTTCCTTCCTTCCTCCCTCCCTCCCTCCCTCCCTCCCTTCTATGATTTCACCTTTGTTTGTTTGCTTTTCTCTTTTTAAGGTAGTAAAAGGGACTGGCAAGTGGAGACATAACAAGGAGATCCAGAACCCAGCATATTGATCCTGACTGAATCAGGAACATACTGATACCAGCAAGCTGTAGTAACTGTCTGCAAAAAAAAAAACACATCATGGTCTGAAGTTAGGAGGGCACAAGCCTACAGGCAACTCAAACAAAATTTGTTTATACAAACGATGATTGAAATATCAAAAACCTCTAAACAGCAACTGTGTTTTGGAGAAGAAAACAAAATATTTATTCCATAAATAGAATCATCAGTGTGGTCAAGGGAAAAGTCAGTGGGTAAGCAAATTACTGAATTTTGTCCTGATAATCAAAGTTTTGTCTTAGATACAGAAAGGAATATGAATGAAATTAATTGCTTATTTAGAAATAATGCAATCCCACTGCCAGGGTGCAGCCTGGATGATCTATATGCATTTTGCTTTTTTCATACTAACATGAAATATTGCCTTCTGTTTCTCCACTATTTGCTGATGTCATCTGATTCCATACAATTAGACTATGTTGCATTTCAAATTCAGTTCTAGATTGAATAGGGAAATTAGGTACCTATTATAGACAGAAATAAGTGTTATAGACAACAAAAGTTGTCCCAGAACTTATTAACTAAAATTTCAATGAAATAAAGTCAAAATTATGTAATGAGATTAGACTGAAAATTTGACCCACTATTGTGGAAAAGCAGATTTTTTTACAAATTGAACATAAAATTACCTAGTATTTTAGAAAAAAAAAAGTTTTTTTTATACATTGCACATAAACTAATGATCATATAACTCTTCTGATGTGTTCTCACATAAATTGATATAATGAGTAGAGTCAAGAGATTAGGTGGACAGAGATGAGTTGTGAACCATAGCTGCAAATGAAGAAATTATGGAGTTATATGATAAAGAGAAATATTTGATATGGTATCCAGATATCATTCTATACGTGACTGTATGTGATATGGTATTCACATGTCATTCTAGACATGATTACAGCATAGGCATATGATAATCATAATAATTGTGGTTATGATACAAGAATTGATGTGAGAGAAGCAAATCAAGTAGACTTATACTTAATATTTCATTTTTATGGCAAGTTACCAATTATCTACAAAAAATAAAATCAATGTAGTTGATGCTGTATTGATTAATGACCAATAATGAATAATGTTATTTGAATACATATTTGGTTTTTATTTCTTACTCTGCAATTATTGAGGAATATTGAGTACTGAAATAGGTGCAATATAGGTGTATTGTTTTGTTTTGTCACCTGAAATGTCTGTCTCTCAGGAAATCATTAAAAGGAAAAAAATTGTTTGTATTTATCTAAGAGAGGATATAAGAAAAATCCTTGGAAAACCAGTTCCTGTAAATATAAATGTAAGGGTTATTTTGTTTTAATATCAACTTCTTTTATTCAGAGTTTGAAGGTACATATAGGAAAGAAACTAGAAATTCTGGGTTTAACAAACACAAACACAGTTTTGAAATAAACATGAAGAATTAGTGTGACAGCAAAGAGAGAGCAACAGAATTGTCATAATTTTCACTTAAAATAATTAAAAAATATAGTTATAATTAAAATCTGGAGATTCCCATATTAGATGTTTGGAAAAAGCATTTCCAGTGTTAACCTGGGAAAAGCTTTTTTTTCCTACTATTTTTCTGAGATTCACTAGGGGAAACTGATAGAGAAATTTCCACCTAGGGATAAATACAGGCAAATTATTAGAAGTCTTCATTATAGTTTTCTTTAGGAAATTAGCTTATTTAGTTTGCTCTATTTGGTAGTGGTGCCCCTCCCTCCTCTGTCTGTATATAACATTTATGTATGTGTTTATGTAGAATTCATTTTGATACTCACATTATAAGAATTTTGCTTCAGAAAAACTTCTTAAGCATTCATTTTCCTATTTGCAAAGCTTTAGTTATCCAACCATGGACAACAATTATTCATATAATTTTTAAGAACAATCAAATATAGACAATAGTGAATCAGTAATATTCAGTGGAAAGAGTTAATACTCTAAGATCAACCAAAAAATTGAATGGTTTATTATTGTATATTCAGAGAATTTTTGTGAGTAAGCACATTGGTAAGATTCAGGGTGCTTTAACTTTTCAAAGACTAAATTTATCATGAAAATTAATCACATTATATTATTGTATGTGACTATCATCAACATGATTGGGGAATGACAATATTACAGTAGTCAGTACTCAGACAAAATGAATTTGTACTGAGGGAAATATGGTAAGATTGTTCTCATAAGTAAGTGCCTCAGTTCAAGGCTGCAGTTAAATGTGCACTCCTACTTTCACTGCTTTGTTCTTTGGTGTTTTGTGAGTTCATTTTAGTCCTCTAATCATTTCGGAAATGTCTGCATTCATCCATGTCTTTCTTTAGAGGTCTATTCAGCCCTTCACTTATGAATAATAGTTCTTACATGAGAACAGAGGGTTTATAGTAATCTGATTTATATTTGTGAAAGAAAAACAAATTCAGGTGCTTACTTTGCAATTTATGAAAAAATGTTATTGTATCCTGATTAGTTTTCTGGAATGGAGAAAACTTAGTGAGACATAATGACCAACCATTTCATTTCTTAACTTCCTGAGTAAGACGTTCACTATGGATTTGATATGGCCTGAATGTTTTGATTATGGGTTATGCTAATGATAAATAACTGAAAAATCCCTGTTGCTATCTGTCAAGTAGTTACGATTTTTTATAGAGACTACAGAGTGTTTATATGTAGAGTACTACTATATATAATTGTCAGCATGTGTAAAGAAGGGCTGTAGGTACTTTTAAGAGTGAAACAGATTATAAAAAATATGAAATTTTTAATTTAAGTTTTGACTTTAATCTCTGCAGTGATTAAAAATAAATCTCTGCATATTTCTGCAAATGAAGACATTAAACTAAATAGATGAACCATGAAGTGTGCTAGCAAAAAACTTTGTTCGTTAATCTGAATGGGCAAAATAAATCTAATGTACATTAACAAATGATGGCTTTATGGCTCATTTTCTAACGACTGAATTAGAAAGTGAAGCAACCATGAACTCCCTGCCCTCCTACTGAACAAGATCTACAGAACTTGTACAATTAATGCCTGGCAGGCTTACCCTTCATCATGACCCAGAATGTGTCCCGAAGTCCCAGGAAGAAAGCTGAGATGCCTCTGCCCTTGACCCCTCGCCCCCAACACTTCACTTTCAAAAAGCTGAGCATCATTCAATAGAATTGGTGGGAAACATAAGCTTTCCGTGTGAGGGAGCTGACAGTGCTGCTGAACCGAACGTAACATTCAGCATGAGATCAATAACTCATGGTCTCCTCCTGAATGGGATTGCTTTTCTTTTGTGCACATAAGGGGAGCCTGGGGCTGAGCTAGTTACTGCACCAGGATGATTGAATGCAGAGGACTGAATGGGTGGTAAAACAGAGCTCACTTGCTTCCCCCTTTCCCCACTTCCCCTCCTCTCTTCCTTTCCTTTCCTATTTTTTTTTCCCTTTTATTTTACACCGATGTCCAAAAAGGGTGAAAGGTGCAGATTCGGCTCAGCTTGCCAATCTGCCCAGATATGTTCTTTACTGGCATCAGAAAAGCACCATTAAACTCATTGCATGTGACCCCATAGTGTGTGTCCCTGTTGCGTGCCACCACATCTTAAGCAAGCTGATGTCCCCAGGGGCTGGGGGCTAAATGTCGGAGGTGGCCTCTGGACACAATCCGAAGTGGCTAACTCTACTCTCAAGCACTCCATTGGTGAATGGCACTGATCTAAACTTCTATTCCACTTAAAAATTAGTATTTTACATAATGCTAGGTGGGCAAAACGGTAAGTGGTGTATAAGTTAGAATTTGCTAGAGGTAAAATACCAATTAAAAAGGAAAAAAGGAGAAAAAAAAAGAAAAGGAAAAAGAAAAAGAAAAGATTATAATGCACCACATATATGTATTTTTCCTTAAAAATAATATATATATATATTTCATATAATTTGGGATTATTAACATTGTTGACAATACTTATTTCAACACCTTTAGGATTTATCTCTGTCCATATTTTTAAAAACATCTACCACATGGCTTCTACTAAAAAGAGCAAGCACACTGCTACAAATTAAAAGATTTTTTCCTTTGCCACTGATTTTACTAATTCTGGCTTTGCCTTGTAGAAGGGGCAAAGGAAGAGTTCTCTCCTTTGACATCAAACCTACTTGCCCAGGAGGTTTTCTTAAACTTGCCCAACTACTTAATTAAAAATATTTCGCATTTGTCACGGAGGAATAGTCATCTCAACACATTAGTTGGTTACTAGTTTACTAGTAGCTAGTTCATTACTAGAATTGAAGTGTAAAGCATAAGGATTTTTAACATGAAAAATAACCTCTCGCCATAACTATCTGTAAGTCTCCAGGACTGTTTCCTTTCTTTAGTGATTTATAACTGCTATATTTGTAACAATTAGTGCTATACATAATATTGATGTGTAGTAAAATGTATTATTCTTGTATTTTCTTTATTTTTTGAGCAATTTTAGAACAGCACCAATTTTGAAAAAAATTTATTTTTATTCATTTGAAATTGATAAATTCCCCCTCAAAAAAAATGCAATTATAGGATTAACAAATTGCAAAGAAATATCAAGGCTCAGTGTAAAAATAAATAACATCACTGATGTTCAGGAAGAGAGTGAAGTCTTTTTTTCCTTTTCTTCGTTTCCTTTTTTCCTTTTTCTTTACAGTGGAGGAGGGAAGTAGATATTTGGAACTGAAGATGACCTGAGTTTGCAGTTACCTCTTTTACTTCATTTTCATCTCAATGTATGAAATTCTCCCTGGAAGAGGCTGCGAAATTAGTATGTTGATTGTTTTGGGTCAGCCTATAAAAAAAGGCTTTTACAGAGTATTGATTGCAACTTTTTTTTTTCTTTTTGTTTGGGGCAGAGGAAAGAAGAAAGGAGGAAAAATAGCACAGTAAGAAAGACCAACAGAATTAAAACTTTTCTGAGATTCAGTATATTCATAGAATTATAGTTGCAAGGCAAATTATTCTCTCTCCTTTCTCTTCCTACTTCCTAAAACAAGCAAGCAAGCGAGAAAAAAAAAAAAAAAAAAAAAAAAAAAAAAAAAAGCAAGCAAAATTATACATTTTACTTTTAAAATGACCAAAAGCTGTAACTGATGGAAAATTCACAGAATCATAAAGGTTGGAAGGGACTTTTAGAGATCTACTCCAATCCCCCTGCACACGCAGGGTCACCTAGAGCATGTTACACAGGACTGCATCTAAGCAGGTTTTGAAGATCTCCAGAGGGGAGATTCCACAACGTCCCTCGGCAACCTGTTCCAGTGCTCTGCCACCATCACTGTCAAGAATTTTTTCCTTAAGTTCTTTAAGGAAATTTTGGTGTTTCAGTTTATGGCCGTTTAGTCTTGTCCTATCTTTGGCCACCACTGAAAAGAGGTCGGCCTCATCCTCCTTACTCCCTCCCTTGAGGTACTTGTACACACTGATCAGATCCCTCTCAGCCTTCCCCTCTTAAGGCTGACCAGGCTCAGCTCCCTCAGCCTCTCCTCACAGGGCAGATGCTACAGGCCTCTGATCATCCTTGTAGCCCTGCGCCGGACCCTCTCTAGAATCTCCACATCCCTCTTATGCTGAGCGGCCCAGAACTGGACACAGTGCTCCAGATGTGGCCTCATGAGGACTGAGTAGAGAGGCAGGATCCCCTCCCTCAACCTGTGGGAGATGCTCTTCTTGATGCACCCCAGGATCCCATTGGTCTTCTTTGCTACAAGGGCATACTGCTGCCTTATAAAGATTTTAATAGGCTGTTTGAAAAAAAAAAAAAAAAAAAAAAAAAAAAAAAAAAAAAGACATAGCTTAGTTACCTTATTATAAAGGAGGGATGGGTTCCCCCAGTTCTCCAGGAAGGGTTTTGGGAAAAAAATCTCCCTACTGAGAAATACATGTTACAAAAAGCCTATAGAAGACAGTCATAAAGTTAGTTGAGATGAATACCTAACTGCTTATATACTATACTTGTGGGGATTATCAGAATTTCATTTATTTACTTTAATTCCATATCCAGCTTCCAAGGATGAAGAAAGTGTTGCCAATATCTAGTGAACAGAGAATATATCTTCTGTGCGTAACCTCAGCAGAAGTCAGAGACAACATCACAGCTAGGCAACAACACAGCTGGTTCATGTGACAGAGAGGAAGAGACTGTTGAAATGGTCTAATCACTTCATCTGATGCATTGAGAGTAGCAAAAGCTGTGAATGTACAGTGCATTGTCTGATTAATTCTAGGGAGTCAAGGAATATGCTGGTGATGGGGCAAAACCCCTTCAGCTTGATTTTAAGAAAGGACCTAAGTGTCTTAGTACTAATCATATTAGGAATGGAACTGAGATCTGGGGTTCATTGTTCCCATCCAAAATAATGATGACATCTTCACATTCTTAATTTTTCCCTTTTTTTCTTTTTTTTCCTGTTCCTTTTATCTACCAAAATAATTCCTTAAAGAAGTATTTTTTGAGAGAGAGAGAGACATATTGCTGTTAAATGACAGGTTAAGCTTTCATTGCACTTAATCGATCTCAACAAACTCTGACTAAGCAATTTTCCAGAACACTTTTATCATAAATAGTATGAAGCAACCAACCAATATCCTCTTCCATTCCCGGAATATAAGTGAGAATCCCTGGGAAACCCAAAAAGATTTTTGCTGCAAATCACTTTTTTTTTTTTTTTAAAGTATTTTGTTGCATGAAGTTTGATGCAGTTTTTGTTTCTGGTATCTTTTCCTAAGTATTCTGTGCAGAAAAAAAACATTATTAGAAAGATATCATTTTGTAAAATCTACCTAAATATATTAAAATTAATGTTTCCCTTATGGAATAAGCCCTGGGGAGAGAATTAACAGGAATTACTGTATGGGTAGGTCTGCTACTTGTTTTGTATGCTTGACTGCTTGTCAGTTGACAGAAATCAATGATTCCCTTTTCACACCAAGGAAAGAAGTAAATGGGGGTCAAAACTTTTCCTTATGGGTAGTTTGAGTATAGATTAAGCATTATATCCCTATATCTCCAGTGTATCCTCTAAGAATACTGCTTGCTGTAGCATTTGAAAAAAGTTATTTTTTGCATTTATGCATACATTCCCAGTTGATTAATTTATCTAAAATTTCTATTCCTGAACTTATTAATAAATAATTATTAGTAAAAAGTATTGTAGCTTATAATAAATATCTATTAGGCTTAAACAAAATAAATGTATGGTTTATATTTTATTTTCTCTTCTTTTTTATTTTTAATGCTCAGTTTTCTAGGACCAGTTTGACTATATTCAATATCAAAGCAGTCTGTTTTCTAAAGCATCTTTTTTTTACCTCAGCATGCGAACAGCAGGTATAAAGAAAAACTAGCGTTCAAACAGGTAAAATAAGTGTCTTAAAGGAGAATCCATGTAATACAGTCATTTTTGGGTATGACATTACCATGCTGACCTCGCTGGAAATTTAGTAGAATGAATGGTAAAAAGTCACTCTATGTCTCAAATAAAGGATTATTTTCTCCAAATGGCAAATGAATTACTGAGATGAAAAACTACATTTTTTGGGGGGAATGTATTATTTTGGGGGACTAGATTCTGTGTTTTTTAACCTTTTTTTTTTTTCTATGATTTTTCATAAAATAATCATGTGGCAGCACTCTCAGCTATTTCAATTGCTCCTCTTCCTTTATTCATTAATGACATAATTTTTAATAGGTGCTCACTTTGGGATCAAAGCTGCAAAATCAGCTTTGCTTGGACATTTATTTGAGCACCAGTGTGAAGTGGATGCTGCATTTTTCACTGTGGTATAATCATTCCTGTATGATCACAGAATCCTGGTTCACAGTCATTCTTCAATGCATTATATATTTTGAAGATAAAAATTTGTATTTAACTACTCTTTAAAATGCAAGTTACTCTATATATGCTAAATTATAAAAATGGTTTTCCTGGCATTTCATATTAAATAAACATTTGTGCCATTGGAAATGATGACTACATTACAAAGATTTCAGCAGAATCTATTGAAGTATGTGCTTAGAGTTGCTTTTCAGAAACCTGTAAAAGGATGTATTTTGTTGCTGAAGGCTACCATTTTAAAAAGTTTCTCATAAGAGAATGTAGTGCTTTGGTAGTAAAATTAGGAAAATTAGAGCATTAAAAATAGATGTCCCTCTGTTCTGTTCACATAACTGATTGGTAAATGTAGAGAAATAACTTCGCATCATCAGCTCTACATCTTTGAAACTTGATACATTTCACTCGTGTATGTATTAATGTTAAAAACAGAATTTAACCCTAAATCATTAGTGTTTTCTTTCTTATGTTCTGAGTTACAGTTCTATTGACATAAGAGTTTGAAATGCAATTACTACAAATCACATTTCACATTTTATTTCTGGTTGCATTTTGTTCTATAGCACTTTCTCAACATCATTATTATTATAAAGGCTTTGATAGGCAGTGAGTATGATTTTAGAAAACTATATAAACTTCTCAATGTAGTCCTCACTGATTATGATTAGAAAACATTTTGGGGAACATGGCAGCTAGCTATAATTAATATATATCTATGTGTGTGTATGTTAATATAAGTTCAGACATGCACATGCATACATACACACTTGTAATATATACAAAAGTGGTAAATATTAAATATATATATTTACCTCTTATGTACTCTTTGATCACAAGTATTGATCTGTTCTACTGAAATCAATACAAACAGTAAACTATCAATGCTGATTTTGTTATAGTTTATGTAGATGCAACTGAAACAGTATTGGGGGCCTTTAACACACTTTCAAGAGTACAAAAGAACAATGATGAAAAAATAATAAATATAAGTCAAATTTGCATTGAGGAAGATGTTTTTCTTCCATCCTCTACTTGCCAAGCACAGGGAGCTGAGCACTGGTCGCTGCACTCCAAGTGTGGCCTCACCAGGACTGAGTAGAGAGAAATGATCACCTTCCTCAACTTACTGGCAACTTTTCCTTATACACTCCCGGATACCATTGGTTTTCCCGGCCACAGAGGCACATTGCTGTCTTGAAATCAGCTTGTTGCCCACCAGAACTTGCAAGCCCTTCTCTGCAGAGACACTTTTTCAGCAGGTCAGTCCTCAGGCCTTCTGGTGCAAGGTGTTATTCCTCTCCAGGTGCAGGACTCTGCATATACCTTTATTGAATTCATGAGATTCCTCTCTGTCCATTTCTCCATCTTGTCGAGGTTCCTCTGAATGGCAGCAGAGGCTTCTGGTATATTAGCCACTTCTCCCAGTTTTGTATCATCAGTAAACTTGCTGAGGGTGCACTCCCTCCCTTCACTGACGCCATTGATGAATAAGTTGTATAAGACTGGCCCCAGTATTGATCTGTTGGACACACTAACCTCCCGGATTACTTGAACCCTGCTGTGCTGTGCTCAGAACAAGAGAGTCATGAAGCTACTGGATGAATCCATCAAAGAGCCATTAAGTTGATTGTGGGGACTAAAGCATCTCTCCCACGAGAAAAGGCTGAGAGAACTGGACCTGTTCAACCTGGAGAAAATGGAGGGAGAATTTTATCAGTGCATATAAATATCCAAAAGGAAGGCACGGAGAGGATGGGGACAGACTCTTTTCAGTAGTATGCAGTGAATGAGAAGCAATACACACAAACTGAAACACAGGAAGATCATTATTCTTTGTACTACTCTGAACACTCCAGCAGATATTGGGGTGTTTAAGTACTCCATGAAGGTCAGAGCTTGGAAAAATAAGGCTATTTAATGCTCACAGAAGGTTTCATCTAGAACTTCTTCCTGGTCAGGTGTCCTGTAGCAAATATCTACAGCAATATCAGCCCTATTAGTCTGTCCCTTAATCCTTACCTCTCAATCCATCCCCAAGAGTCACCTATTCCATAATTCCTTCTTTATGTAAACTTCCTTCTTTTACATCTCCTCACCTTCATGGCCTGACCTTCATAAAGAATGTTCTAGTATCCATATACTAGAACATTCCAATAATTTGAGATATCCTATTATGCCTTTGTGATCTCAATAAGACTGTAGCCCTACTGCTGCATACAGATCTCTCAGGTGTTTTTTTTCCCAAGATGCATGCATTTATGTACAGGCATTTCCACAAGGCATCCAGATATGTTGTACTGGAACGCACATCCGACTCCTCCTCAGTTGTGAGGCAGTGAACACGTTCAGCAGCTGCAAGCCTTCAGGAGGAACAGAAGCTTTCCTCTGCTACAAGAAGTTATCAGTTTCCAGCCTTCATCTTCCTCATGTTTCCACTCAATGTATCCACTAAGCACCTACTCTGCCTCTGTCTCCACTGCATTCCAAAGTTGGAGCTCTTGAAGCTGTAGGGTCTTTGAGACAAACTTAACCTCTCTGATGTACATATGTAACGTATTTTTTGTTTCTGAAGTACTATTTAAACTTTCTCAAACTTAATAGACTTCATATGCAGGCTAATGGCTCTTATGGTGACATAGAGCATTTTTTAATTATTATTTAATAGGAAATTGGTGAACTGATTCATTCTGTTTTTACCACCAAATCAAAAGCATTGCACCTACTTATATTTACCATACAACTGATCTTTTACCAGTTGTAAAACCTGTGATAAGCTTGCAGTTGTGCAGGATGTAACCCTTATCCAGTAAGACATTTATCTGCTCTCTTTATTTTCATGGCTGCTGCTTTGTCTTTAAAGAGGTTAAAGAAACACTCATATTAGCATTTATACAGTAATTTCCCCCCTATTACCCGATGGAGGCCAACACAAAAAATCAAGTCCACCCAATTCCTGTGGCTGGAATTACTCCAGGCTTCTTGAATCTGAAATGATTTATCAGCCAAGAACAACTGTCTCCAGAATTTTGTCAGGTAAATCATTCCTAAGGCTCTTTGATTCTTCACCTTAAGCTGTTTCTGTTTAGAAATAGTTGAAGTCTTAGTCTGATTTATGTAACCTTATTGGTGGTGCATGCTAGTTCCTTTCCACATTTTACAGACCCCTCTTTGGTGAAATTAAGTGTTTGTAAAAATGTATTTGACAAAATCAGTTATGGTAAACATCATGATCTGACAAAGAGCTAGCCTGCTTTGAAAGGTTTAGAGCCTCCAGATAGATACAAATAAGATAAGAAAAAGCAGACACGTGTTAAATCATCCAACAGCAAAAGGGATACTTTATGGAAATGAACTCGCAAGACAATAATTTGAATTTGACAAGGTGATAATTAAAGTCCCTAGGTAGACTCCTTCCACATCTGTATGCCTTTCGGTAAAGTTGGTTAGCATATTAGTTACTGTTGGAGAATACTAAAACATATTTATGAAATGTTAAATTGCTTATTGTTATTCATTTCAATTTGTATAAGTGTAACAAAATACAGTGTATACAGTATTACACAAGAGGTACTAATCTCTATTATAAACTTGTTTAAAGCACGCTGATACCATACTAGGTCCTCTGATGACAGTTTTATCCATAGAAATTCTAAAGATGTGATATTAATTAGTCCTTCTTGCAAGAAGAACAAAGTGATAAATTTCTTTTGCAAGTGAAATACTGAGATGCAGATACTTTCAGAGTAGTAGCCAGAACTATTTTTTATTGTAGTTACTGAATAATGACTATCATTAGGCACTTTTACTGCAAATACTTTATAATTAATATTAGCTGGCTTTGTGAAAAAAAAAAAAAAACAGAAACAAAACAAAACAAAACAAACTCTGAGGCTAAGGTCTACTGTAATACCTTTTTTGGACAAAATTTAAAAAATGCACCCCAAAAAAACTATTACTGGTTGTTGAAGAACTTTCTCTAGTGAAATTACTGTATCAATGGGAAGCCATTCATACACCTCAATAAATGATGCAGTTCAGGTTTTCATATCTTGGATTTTTATGTCTCGGATAAGCCAAACTTTTCAGAATAAAAGAAGCAATTTTCAATGTAAACACTGAAGATCTAAATTCCCTGGCATATTCAGGTATCATTAACATTTTAGCTTGTGTTCAGGGTTTAATTTTTAAGTAATTCTTCTGTTTGTTTCCACTTCCATTGAAGTGATATCAAGGTGCTGAAATGGGATTCCTTCCAAAACAAACTATAGTAGAATACATGCTCCAGAGCTCACCCTGCACCCTGCGGCTGCAAACAGGTATTTGGGCCAGGGGACCAGATGGGAGCCATTCCGAGTAAAAACACTCCATATTGCATATGGTGTGGTTGTCAGGTCCTTGGCACCAACTGTTCTGCTCTACAGATCCACTCTTAATGGTCCACATTAATTCTTACTGTAGACATTGTCTCAGTGTGATAGATAAGAGGGGAGTACATGCGCATTAAGAAACTACTACCAGAAGCACTGTGGGAGCCTTCAAGTCTGCGCGGTGACTGGCAGCACCACCTGGAGAGAGAGAGAGACTTTGCCACTTAACATAAAGATTTAGTGCAAAGAGCTCAAAACACTGGGAGACAGAAAGGATTAGGAGTCTGCCATGGGAGTGATTGTCATCTCTCAAGAGTCTAGAGAGTGAAAGACGTAAAAAACGGCTTTATATAAAAGTGCTGTAAATGTCTCTATGACCTAGAGGGATGTATTTTGTTTTCATTCCCAGGGGTATTCTATATTCCTAAATGAAGAAAAATTTTGCTTTGACGTGGCTTTTCTTTTCAGCTGACAGTATCAGTCATCTTTTTAAAGTAGTTACATAATGATTATATAGCCAAGAATTTACTAATCATTTTGTAATATTTCCTGTTTTTGTTAGTAGTCAATACTGTAACTTAGCACATGGTATTCATATTCAATCTAATGATTTCTATGTATTGTGCTCCTTTCAAAATCACGACAAAACATATTTACAGTTTGGAATATTTATTCCAAGTATCTTTGTACTTCTTTTCCAGTCTGCATATCATCGTTATGATATGGATGTTACATCGTTAGGGATGTCACAAAAGCCAAATGCTTCTGTAACTCAATAGAATTTCTCCTCCATATCTTCCTTCCTCTTTGTTCCTCACTCCGTCACTGAGAATAGAGCAATAAAAACACCAAGCTCTGTAGCATGCTAAGGCAATAGTTGCTGAAGCACTAAAGTGATTTAAATTTGAGTTTGCTACAGTATCAAAAATATACAGCAGATTCAGTATTTCTTGATCCTGATGGCTTTAATTCCATGCAATTAGAGAATACATTCAAAATCTCCATGTATAAGAAAGAATCAGCCTGTTAATAGCTTTTTTTTTTCCTTTTTTTTCTGGATAAAACATAAAAAGATACCTGCTTTACAACTGTCCCACAGGATGGTACAAGATGGAAGCAAAACAAGTGAACAAAAAAACAAACAAAATCTATCAAACAAATTAACAAAAAAAAAAAAAAACAACCAAGAAATGGATATTTTATATTACTTTAGCATCACAAAATATGTGTTATTACTAGAAATTTTAATCAAAACTCAAAATATATGTCTGCTAAGGCTACTTGCCATCAGTAGAAGAACCTTAGTATTTTATGTTAAACAACTCAGTGTTAAATTAATATATATACCTCTTTTGTATTTAATTTCCTTGTGTTCAGTTACAAAAAAAAGGTGAAAGGGGAAAAGAGGTTTCCTGCTCTATCTCAGTTCAGCAATCACCACTCTGCTTCCCAACTCCTAAATTATATTATACATTGCATTTCCTGCTGCCTTTGACCTGTCTGTGAACAGCTGAATTAAGTCTCTAATGCAGATTCTCACATGGTGATAAAACACGATATTGCTTTTTAGATGTAGAATGCTTGTTAAAAATCCATTTTTAGGGAATGTTGTACCCTAGGTTTGAAATATATTACTGCCCTACAACAAAAGAAGAATAATATAGGAAATAAATATATATCTATGAATTACAACAAAAGCATTTTCTCCAGATACAAAACATTATAACTGATTCTTGGAGAATTTTGCTTGCTGAGTATTAAGTTAACACTAAATAAGAGAGAACAAACACTATTTGCAAATAGTATAGCAAACAAATGGCATAAGAGCATAGAATTTCATTTCCTGGTGTTGAATATAATTAAAACAGGATCATTGGAACAATGACCTACAGAATAGGTCAAAGAGGAGAAAAAATGCTATCTTTTAAAATACATAACTGTTATATTTAGATGTTACAAAAAATGCATAATGCCTTTTTAAATTTAAATGGTGTGACAAATTTGCCAATTATAGATTTGTTGTTGCTATTGTTTAAATGAATTTTTTTTTTAAGATTGCAAATCTTAAATTTGTGGTCTTAATAATTTCATTTATTTTATTTCAAAATCTCTTCAACTCTGAAAATTCTAATCCCACTCAAATTTAAAATACTTCACATAATGCTATCTGTTCCATGGAAGAGGAGAAAAAATAACTTTACAGAGTAGAAGTTTAGTACTTTTGGAAAAATAGGAGAAAAAGAATAAAAAATATTAAAGGAAGAGAGACAATTTGAAAACATACAATACAAAAACTGCTTGTAGGTCTCCCAGTTTTTGTGAGCCACAGTTGAGAAGCTGTTCATTCATCTAACATATTGAATGCTTCTGAATATATACCTCTTGCTTTTATATTTTTTTATTTAAGCACAGCAGATGGACAAACATGACTTTAAAATTAGAGGGAGAAAAATATCCACAAACTCCTAATTCTGTAATTCTTGCAAATAAAAAGTCTTGTTTGATAGATTTGGGAAACCTTTAAAGCTTGCAAAGTTCACCTAACAGTGAGAAAGGTGATAAGACCCAGGCCTAAAAGCAAGGGTTAATCAGGGCTGTCTTACTGGCCGTTAATTACTGCATACTTCAATTCGATTTCACAAATAAGTGAAAGTGACTAATATTTTCCTTAATCTGAATCTCAGCTTGTACTGTTTGCAGTGCTGCTTCTCAGACACATTTAGATTAATGAGTTCAACAGTAAGGGTCAGGCTTATGCCTGAGGATACATTGAAAATCCTGACAGTAACGTTTGCCAGGTGTGACTTCTGGAGATGACCGATTCTCTCTTACTGACCAGTAGCCCATAGATAACAGGAACAGTAAGCCTTTCGCCATGAAACCCAGCTTATTTGATAAGAAAATTGACATTCAAACCCTTCCAGATAACACAATGTGCTCAGTGATTTCTGGTCGTTATTATACCTTAGAAAAGTATGGTGCTGTTCTTATTTATACACAGACTGTGTCTGTGTGTGTCTCTGTCCCTTCCCATCTTTTCTCCCCAGCATGAAGCCTCACAAATCTCAGTGAGACTATTGTTGTACTAAAGAACTCATTCAACAGCAATGAAACAAACTGCATCTAGCGTATGGGAGTCTGACTTTAAAAAACAAAATGCTAGACTTCATGTCTAGTGGTAGTTTGAGGCAATAGAAAAATAAATGTTCTTTCTGAAATTGTGTGAGAAAAGCAAAAATTTAGGATTAGAGAGGTTGAACACAGAAAGAATACAAACTGAGTTAATGCATCAGGTAACATAGCCATTGGGAGAACAGAAATAATTTTATACTGTTCATCTATCCTGTTATCTATCCATTCTATTTTCTTCTTTTTTTTTTCTGATAAATTTACTCAGATTTGTCTCAATTTGTTTTTATCTTTTTATATTGCTGCCTCTGGTTATTCACTTGCAACACAGCATTCCTCTTGCATTGACTTTTAGAGCATTTCATCTTACCCTGAAGGGAAAAAAAAGAGACCAAACAGAGTACCGTGATCATACGTAGAGTGGTTCTTTTTACTCAGAACATATTTAGGATTCTTAGATACAGAATTCAGAATGAGGGAACTACTGGTGAGAAAAGCAGTTGGATATACCAAACTTAAGATAAATCATTCAAGAGCAAGGTCATTACAGTCGTGCTGTGAATTTGGGGCCTGCCTAGACCTCTCAGCCCCTCCTTCCTCACCCCCCAGGAAGATTTTAAGAGAGATTAGAAGTTTACAACATGATCTGAAGAAAAGTCCTACCCTATTCAGACCAGCTTTGTATAAGTTATGCACAGATTCATTGTCTTTTTCGCAGTTGTAGGAGATGGTTAGATCGTAACCCCGGTGTCTGTCTTTTAGTCATTGATACTTGTCTGGCATCATGTCAGTGACTGATCACTTTCAGCTGCAGCATGCAGGATTTCTCTTCTTTTTAGTGATGAAAAGATAAGTTTTCTTCAATAACTACCTAGGCATACTCAGCTGTGCTCTCTGAATTCATTTGAATATTAATTGGAAAGTTTTTCCCCGAAGTAGGCTGTTTGTCACAATTAAAGAGCATGTTTAGGGAGACCCAGTGTTGTATCTACAATGCCAAAGGTAGCTAGGAAGATCATGTAAATAGGAGAATGAAACAGATAAGTTAAGAAGATTAAAACTGTGTTCACCTAGTAGTAAATGTTTCATTTAAGAGTGTTCTCTGAGCTCTGGCAGCCACAAATGAAAAATAACTAGACAGGACTGTTACATAAATTAGGAGTATGCTTTGTAAAATTCACTGCAGCTAGGAAACTGAAGGCCTAGGAAAAGAGACTATAATCTGTGAAGTACAGAAAGGGAATTAGAGTAAATAAAGACATAATTGTTTTCCGAAAAAAGGAATAAAGCCACCATTTTTGAGCTCAGATAAATACTAGATTTCTAAACGTAGTATTTACTGATAAATGTAATAAACTGGAATACATTCGTCAACTAATTAATCTGCATATATATTATTTTGACCACTTAAATTAAAATACTTGAACTGAATTTGCTAGTGTTTACTGACTTTCAAACAAGGAGATATTACAAAACTTAAAGCAGTCATTTTCCCTCAGAAGAATCTGGAAAGCACTTCTTGTAACTGAGAATCACACCTTACAAAAGTAGATAAAGAATCTCACGGTTGAATTTTTTAGCATGTAGAGATAATAAATCACTGAATACTAGGAAGTCTGAGATATTTTTCATCGTATATTTTTCAATGTCAATGCTGATTTGTTACAACCATTTTTCATGATTTCTGTCAATTCAGAGAACTAGGGAAATAAGCAGTAAAAATTATTGGAATGCTTTCCTTTGACATTCTTGTTGCAAATGTCAAGTTTTATGGTTTGAAATTAATTTTATTTCAAAATTAAGCTAATTATAAATTTAAATGGTTGACATTTATTGTATCTTACTTTTTTCTGTTTTTAAAGTTTTTTGTTGTTGCATCATTAAATTTTTTTTTCAACTCTAGTTGAGAAAATTTTAAGCATCTTTAGCACAGTCAGGGATATAAAAAAAATCCAACATATTCTCCAAATTTTCATAACTATCTTCTTTTAATATTTGTGTATGTACTAAGATTAGATGCCACCTAGAAAAGTAAACAAATAGGTAAGAACTCTTAAGAGCAGTAGATCTGAGACTTGCCATCTCACTTCATATAAAGTCGACAGAAAGAACTGCTGGATCAATGCTTAAGCAAAGAAATGTTGTATCAAATTTCTTGTGGAGTAAAATACATGAGCCTTCAAACACAGTCATGAACCCTCACCTAGCTGAACACTAACATACTAGCCTGCAAAAACTGTGTAAATATAATTGGATTATCTGGTTCAAATCCTAAGGTTTCATTCAACTTTGTTCAGTCATTATTGAAACAACCTCCTATTGAATGAAAAGCCATTTTATCATAGTTAAAAACTAAACTGGGACTTCAATATTTGACCTGTTTGTAGTACTGTGCAGTGTATGAAGAATTTTATGTAATAATCAATGCTGACGATAGTACTATGAGGACAGAATACAAAGAAAAACTGCTTGTAGTTATCAGTGTCCGAAAAAAGATCTATTGACATTCTTTTCTGTTTGCAAATCTACTTCTATTTTCCCCCTAAAATACAGTTGTTTTCTGTGATTGATAAATTCACTAGCTTTTAAGCTCATTCATATCCATTAGTTTGGCTTTTTTTTCCCCCTCCCTGTTAAAAATCAGGAGCTGTCAGATTGAAATGTTCTTGCTAGACACAAATAGTGTCCCCAGGGGTGGCAGAAAGCATTCTGATAAGGAATGATACACATTTTAAAATGTTGCCTGTTGAGACTGGTCACTCCATCTGTTTTACAGAAAATGTTGAAAATGGAGGACAGGCACTGTACTGATATTGTTCCTAATGAATCCTATGTAAAATATTTTATTTTAAGCCTAAACAATAATACATTACAGATTTTTCATATAAAATTGGTGGTGCAACAATGACATCTATATGTTGATCTTTAAAGAACCAAAATATTTTAGATGGTTTGGTTTGAGCTGAATGCATTCAGGCCACCAACACTAATCTCTTTTACTCTAATAGGCTTTGGGTCATATTCATGATGTGAGCATGTGAGGAAGTGATCCATACATTTTTTTAAACTGAATGTGTGACCCTACATTACAGAATAAAGATCAAATTTGGCTCTGCGGAAGCTATAGGAGCTTTGAAGTCATCATGACTGGATTTTCATCTTTACCATGGGATATAAGAAGAGTAGGTACAAGAAAACATGGGATTGGGGGAAAGGTAAACAAAAGTTACAAGAGAAATACTGGCTGTTTGACTGGTGACTTATGGGGTGGTTAAGATCTATGCATAACTCTTATTTCCCTCCCTCCATATTTTTTATATTACCATATGTCTATCCTTGGATTTTTTAAGTGTAGAATAACTGCCCACTCACATATGTGGGCATGTGTATAGGCATAGACCATTTAGAAAATATTTCCATTTTTATTGGGCTCAGATTGTAAAATGAACCATTCAAGAAGTATTTCCCTAAGCATTTCATTATCAAAAAGTTATTATGTTAGTATATCTTTTAGTGGTGAGAAGTTACATTATAATGGTGTTAGAATGTTTAAGTTGTAATAAAGCAGCCCTTGTGATTAAGAATTAGTCTCTACTTTCTCTTAGCACACAGATACTGATTTGTAATGAAGATCTAACATGTAGAAGTGTGAAGCGGTAAGGGCATCCGTTGTCTTCTGTATTACAACAATCTATTTTCTTGCTTCCTCCAGCCCCTGCCCACCCAGCTGCCTCAGCCCCACTCTGAAAGGTTAGTTGCCTGGTTTCACACGTCTCTGAGGCTCAGCTGCTTTGTCTCAGTGGAGCCCTGGGAAAACAGTGACTGCAGAGGTGCGGGCTGCGAGCCAGGAAGGATTTCCAGACACTCTTGTGCTACCAATGATCTTCAATACTAATTGGTCTGTTGCCTCTTTAGGCCATACGCAGTGGTTACCTACACCACAGGAGATAGTGGGCCTGACCGGAATGAAACTTTGAAAGATTAGTGTCCAATAAATCCTACAGGAATTGTCAATTGATGCTAATTGTTTGATGGATCATATGCAATGTATGCAGGATTAGAATTTCTATAGTGTGCTCCTAAGTAACTGCTGATTATTAATGCACATTACTAAGGTTTAACTATTGTTTTAAAAACATAAAGATTAAATATATAGTCATTAAAACTCCAATAATTATGTTCTTTAATAATCAGCTGTTATTTTAAATAACATCTGATAATCTCAGTAAGGTCATCTCAGTAAATCTGAATATAGTATATCTTTAGGAACTGTAATATAAAGCTTTATTTAACAACCTACCCTCTTCTTTTATTTGTTTAGATTTGTTACAGAAAGTGGCAGATTGATTTAAGAATATAGTGACCTTTTCTAACACAGTTGGCACTTCAGATTTTCCTTCCAATGTCTAATTTTATTGGTTTATTGTTATTCCTAGACTAGAAGGCTAGCAAAGTGCCAGGAAATTAAAAATGCCTCTTGACATATTTATTAGGTATTAAACATCTTCAGGGAGTGATTAAATAACACTGAACATTACAGTTCTTATAAAATCCTTATGCTCAGGCTAAATTCTAGGAATATAGTTAAGTTAAAGATTGTGGGTTATGACTTATATGTGACAGCAGTTCACTCTGGTTCTGTAAACTATCATATATGATATGCTTTACTGATAAAAACAGTATAGCTCTATCTTTATTTGAAATCCCTCTTCTACACCTCAATCCATTTTAAGACTGCTATTCCTTATATGTTAATTGATACTTGAGCTACTCAAATCTCTTTTGAGGGTTTCAATTGCCCATCTGGATAAGATCACATTTCTTCACTTACATTTAACAAATGTTTGCAACCCTTTTTGCCCTCATTTAATTATTGTTTCTTTTTTTCTGCAAAATGATTACTTTATTTGATAAATTTTATGTAGACCTCTAAAATATGGGGAGAGTTCCTTTCATTTGAACTCATTACTTTGATAAACGTGATTTTATAAGACCTACTATTTATCTGTGGATATGACATAACTAAAATGGTTCTGTGCTTTTAGCAGTAGGATAGTTAATGCCATCATATCACATAATAATTTCTATAGTTCTTCAATGATGGAATAATCCATACATTTTTATAACTATTTTTTTAACATAAGGATAGAATAAAATCCTTTGAATATGAATATGAAAAATCTTTTACAGAAGATTTCAGACTGTTATTTCTCAAAGATACCAAAGTTTCACCAGCCTCCTATGTATTAGCAGGGGAAATTCTACTGTTATAACCATTTATAACACTGTGCATACCTCAAAAACACATTTATTTCCATTTACAAATGCTTCATCAGCAGCGAATTAAAATAAAGCAAAAAAAAACCCACAACAACAAAACCTTTAATTATGTGCCTGTTTGGAGGGATACTGTGATATTGGAGTGGGAGTTTTCTAGTCAGCTGATATTCTGCAGATGGACCAGAAGACCACAGAAAAGCCTACAGTACTGTTGACTGTTCCTGTATTAGAAGCATATCACACACTGCAGATGAAAAAAAAATTAGAAATAGAGGGAAAAGCCTCCGTGACATGACTCTGTAGAACTCAAACTATTTTATTCATCTATCACTGAACATCTATCAAATGTTCATTTTGCTAGTTTGAGTGAGGCAGCCAACATATAACTTCAAAAAACATCTTGTAGCAAAAGAGCTTAGAGAGGAGTTGAAAGGGTCATCATATATGTACTTATCTTGTTGACTATGACAGTGCTCCAGGATCATGCCATGTAATATAAACATCCTTGAAGAGCCCTCGTGCTCAGAATAACTACGAATTACATTCAGAAAGAAGAGTAAGAATTCAATGACCCAATCACTTAATAATACATAAAGCATTTAGACATACATCTTTTAATCTGTTGATATATATTCCTTTCCCTCATATATATTTTTATTGCAATTTTAAATTACTAGCTACATTTGATTGTAGTAGAGGATGAGGGCATTCCATACAGTGTTTTGTTTCCACTTTCATATAAAAATATAGCATAGAAATGCAATATATATGAGAATATAGAAGGCTTGTCTCCCTGAACAGAAATAATACCTGAAAGTGCAGTATTTCCCCCATTTTAAGGGAAACAGCCACACTAGAACTCTTGTTATTTCTTTTTCTTCTGAGGACACTAATTTGTGGAACTTTGAAAAGCATAAGGGACCCTTTTTTCATGTATATACAAGAAAGGCACATTGCACAATGTTGGGATTGTATTCCATCAGAACAACAATTTCACATGATTCATAACAGACACAATATCACATAAAGAATAGCATTTATAGCTCTTGTACTTAAACCTTCTCTCTTATAAATGTCTTTATGGAGATATATGACAAACAAAGCTGTTCTGGTGTCTACGACTCTTACTAACAAGTTCAGAATACTGTTTTTCTTCCTTATAAAAAATATTCTCAGATTTTGATAATTTCTCAGGATATCTAAAAGCCAGCAGGCCATCTTCATAGGCTGGTTTGGTGCATCCAAAATAATATTCTCTCTTCTGCTAAAAGGAGACAGGTTTCTAACATTTTCAGACAGGTATGGGGAAAGAAAAAGAGAATAGAGTTATAGCAGTATTAATAGTTTTTGGTAGGTAATCTACTGACTAAGTTTGACTTTAACATATGAGTGAGCTAATGCAATGTACTAAAATATGCCAGAGGTGAGATGGTGCATGCAGTCTGACATGCAGGCTGCATGTGTATGCATCCGAGAAGGCTGCTTTGCTTGATTGACACTTCACTGCTCAACACTTGGTTCTTTGTATCATGTTTATCCAAGAGCATGATATATTCTTGCACAGCATGAAGTTTTTTGAGGAATAAGTTATGATCAGCCCAAGACTATAATTTGATTTCAGTAACAGGCCTTCTGGGATGCGGGTATTTGTTCTAACCTGACTTTGCCTCTCACTTGCTAAACTACTTCACTCTGAACATGCACACCCACTAGTCTCCACATTTAACAAAGTGTGCTCCTTGTCCTGTATTGTAATCCGAAAGGTCAGGGCACTGAACCATTAAATATTCAATTTATTCATGTAGGAACATTACATGTGTTTCAGTGTTTTCTTAAATGATTTGACATTACCTAAACAACATTGGAGCAAAAGAAACTGTGTAGAAGAGATAGGCCTTAGGAAACAGAGAACAACAAATCATAGCAAATATTAAAAACAGATTTAATATACACAATGATATAAAAATACATCTTTTTTGCAGGAGTATTAGCTAGTGTGATTTTTTATTCAATTTGCTGTGCATTTACTTACAAATTCTATGAAACATGTTGATGAAAACTTTTAAATGAACTCATTGGTGTTATACCAATATTCACATACATATTCAGTCTAGGAATATAATTATTGCTCATGCATGACACTGTAGTCCTCTGATTCTGAAAGATACAACTAGGATTACTGAAAACAGTTGCAGTTGACTTATATATTTGGTCGAACCTTTCTCCCTGTCTTCTTTCCATCTATTTTTAAAGTATACTTCAATTATATTTACTTACTTACTATATCTGCTTTTCATAAACTTTGAGAAGTCAAAATTTCTTACCCCATGCATTCATTGTCTATTAATTTCAAAATTTTGGCAATTTGCATATTCACAGGTGTAATTATTCATGACAGAAATGTGTGATTTAGCCACAGATAAAATATAGCTGAATCAATAATTAATTTCAAAAAATCAGATTATATTACATAACACACAAAATTAAAAAAAATACGCTAAAAAGTGTTGAATATTAATTTTAAATGACTTATGCAGATCTAGTGAGAAATACATTTCTCTCATTTATTCGTTCCAGAATGCTGATAACGTGAAGATTTTTAAGACACAAACTAGCACTATTCCTACTAGTGAACAACTACTAAAAGAATGTAATTTTACAATTAGAAAGCCATGCTGTAACCACTGTTCATAGTACAGTATAGTACATTATTTGCTGATCTAAGAAATTAGTGGGGCAAAATTTTACAATTTATCACTTTGAACATTTGTCAAAGGACAGTACTCACTTACAGAGTTTGACTGTGAGGGAGATGACAGTTTAGAAGCAAATTCTGCCAACCTACTTATATAGACTAGTTTCTTACTCTGAAGTTATCCTAGAGAGATCAATAGGATTTACTGTGCTAGTTATTGTGAGAAAACCTGGCAGAATCTGGCCTTTAGATGTTTCACTGGGTATTTTTATTGTGGTGTTTTTGTTTTGCTTTGTTTTTCTGTAAATAGATGGTGGAGAACTTGCTGTAGCTTGAAGTATGGAATTTGAAAATGAGGACATTTCTTTCAAACAGAAAACTTTAGGTTTGTGTATTTAACGTTTGCTTTTGTTCTTGAAAGTGTTCTCCTACAATTATTCTGAGGTTACATTTATATGATAAGCTTTTTTTTAGAAATAATACAACAATACTACTAAAGTCTAACTGCTCTTTTCTGTATTTGTTTCCATAAATGTATCACCTTTGCAGCTCACTATAGCATTCTTGTCTTAAAAAGATGGTATCTCTTCATCTCCTATTGAAATAAGAAAAAATAGCATCTCTGCTTGCTCTTCTTCCCTCTTGAACCACTGAAAGTAATACAAAATTTGACATTGATTCCAATTATAGGAGGAGTAAAGACTTGACCCTGGCATGCTGAGCTCTCTTATGGATGGCATAGACCTTTAGTGGTACTTGACATATGCCTGGATCATTCTATAAGTATGTTACATTTACAAAGGTGAACCACTTCACTATTTTTTTTCGCAAAAAATAATCTCAGAGAAGACTTTTTGCACCTAGCTGAGAGAGATAGGAAACAGGGTGAAAGTAATTCTAGAATGATTTGTTAGAGAATATATTCCTTTTCAAATAACACGTCGTTTTTTTTCCCCTTTTGTGTATTTTGCCACTGCTGCTGCCATACACTTATCTTTGTTGCAACTTCTTTTTTTCCTTCTTCCATGTGCCTGAACATGATTGGTTAGAGCCATGTTCTCATGCTATTGTTCAAGATGTTTCTATGGTGAGTGATTTAATTTCACTAGATTTGTGGCTTTCTCCTGCTGTGCCTGCATAATGGCATTGATGCAGACTGTTGAAAGGGAGACTCTCAAGCCAGGTGGAGTTAATTAAGATGAGGTACGTACCCACAGTCCCCATGAAAAAAAAAAAAGATGGGGAAAAATGTATAAACCAAGTCTGATGGTGTAGCAATATAAATTCATTTTTTCATAACAGATTATGTCACTGAAAAAAATAGTGGAAAAAACAGAAAACTAAGGCAATGTACTGACATGCTGTCTGTTTAAATTGCAGCTCTCCCTCAGTGGGAGTCATTTATTTTCTGTGAATAACTGAACAGTTATTGGGATTGAGAAAAGCTCACTTGAATATTATAATGAGAGGACTGAATACACGTGTAAGAAAGACGCAGGACTTCTCTGCCCCTCACTGCAAGGATCTGTGTCATGTACATACATGCTTCATACATTGAATATGGGAATTCTTCTAAGTCTTGATGTGCTAATAAAGTTACGGAAATTAATTAGGGACAAAAGAAAGCAGATAAAGCCCTATATTTGTGAAAGAAAGAAATGAAGAAGTCAAGATTTTTTTCTGAAGACTGCCAAAGTTTTCAAGCTGTGGTAACATAGACATGTCTAATTCATATTTACAGTGAAGGACTGGCCATGAAACAACACAGAGGGAAAGGTAAATATAAAGGAATCTACTCTAAGTAGGATGATGCAGGAGAGAGTGTACTTTTGCTTAAAGGAGTATATTTTGTTAAATCTGTGAGAAAAAAATACATGGAGTAGAACATAGGCAAAAATAAGTAGAAACCTGTACATATTCTGTGGTAAAAAATGGAACCAAGTGGGGCAAAGAGATACTGTGGATCTAGAGTGTCCTGGATTGAGAGGGAATGAAAGAAAGGAACTAGGAAATAGCTAATGATAGAAGCATACTTTTCTCCTTAGTGAACTAATTTCCCTGTGGAATGTGTTTTGCTGTGGGAATATGTTTGGTATGAAAATGAAATGGACATATAAACAGGCTATCTAAGGTATTTTATCTAATCTCTGTATTTATTTTAAATCCATCAAAATAATCTTAGCACTAATGGGCCTTTATAAAACAAAGTAATCAGAGGGCTGAAATTATCCACTGCTCTCTGCTAGCAGCCTCTGAACATATCAGGTTTTTCCCTCATTTTACTCTCCCAAGGAATACTGTTGGGTCACACAGAGGTAACTATTAAATGCAAATGAAAAGAGATGGGTCTTCACTTCCGCTTTGAAGGTGTTACAGTCCTGAACTTATTCTGATTTTTTGATGGAACGAGATTCCTTTTCTGGAAGTCAGACAAAAGCCATTGCCAAGAACCTAACCCCCGGTCTACGTCTGTCACTGCTCCTAAAAGACTACAACAGCAATCGTGGGTCAGACTAAGCAGCAGGTGGAGTCATGGCCCAGTCCTTTCAAAACTTTGAAGAACGGGGACAACATTTGGCCTTGGAGTGCATTTGATACCACTCAAGTAGGGATAGTAACAAGGAGATCATCAGAGTGATGTGCTGCTCTCCCTGTGCTGCTGAACTTAGAATGTGCGCTGAATAAAATGAAGGCAGCCAAACATTTCTCATATCTCTGAACCCTTCTAAAGAGAAAGATAAGAGAGGGAACATAGCTTCGTGTTTCCTGCGTATTTGATGAGATAATGGTCTTCTGACTGATGTAGCAGTGGTATACAGAAAGGTATTAAATAAGTAAATGCAATTGCAGCTTACTTGTTCTAGGCTTTCAGTATTCCAGGAGAGTTTACTGAGATAAATATCTGAGGAAAAAAAAATAAAACTTGAAGATCCTGAGGCTTCTGTATGTAACACTAGCACATTTCTTCAGTTCTTGCTGTACAGTCTATTGATAATTAGCCTGTCAAAATTAATGAAAGAAATTTGGTTTGAACCAAAGCAACTCATGGACTAGTTTACCCTGCATCTGGGAATAAAGCCAGATTTTACTAAGTGTGTAGTGAGGAAAATGTTAAAGATCACATAAAAAAAAGCAAGAATAATTCCAGGAGAAATCTAGAGGTGAAAAAAAAAACAAAATAAAATATGTCTTCTTTGACCTTATAAGAGTGATTTTTTAAAGCAAAATTGTTGCTTGATTTAAAAAGATAATGTCTGGCATTTATGAGACCAGTGTGACCAAAGAGAGTTCAATTTAATCTTTTCAAACAGGAACTTCACACTACACAAAGTTATTTCGTAGTTTGAACTTACTTTAAAGTTCAAAACAATAATAATTCGAAAAGTAAATCCCACAGTTATTGCTTAATGAAAGTACTAGTTGTAGCTTTGGAATTTCTTGAAAGACAAGCATCGCCCATGAAGATATGAAGTATATTATCATATATTATCAGTATTTTAGACACCTTCATTCCTGTTGCTTTGCCTCAGAAAGAACTCATTGTACGTGAGAAAGACTTTTCTTTTTTTGCAGCCATTAATCATGACTGCAACTCAGAGGCTCAGATTTGTAGGAGTTATTAAAGCTGGAAGTTCTGTGTGTGAATTTTCAGACAGACAAAAAAATTCAGCAAGTGCTAAGTATAAACTATCTCTGTATCAAACTGCCATCCACCCAAAATTTATCACGCAATAATAAAGGAGCCTTTGAATTACGACTTACACAATAGCTACTTTGTAGTAGAGTTTGGTCCAACTTGTTTATCTTCCAGAAAATGCCCACTCTCAAGAAAATGAGAGAAAAAAAAAAAAGATTGTCCTAGGAATCACATTTTCTTTGCTCCTATCTGCTTAAGTGACTGTTGTAAAGCAAAAGGTAGTTCTGCTACAGGATGAAAATTCATTCCACTACAATCAATGGCACACATCTTTGGTGATATTGATTTATGCATGATATTTCACCAAAAAATAGCAGGACTCTAAATGAAGTGGCGATTGTTCATAATTGGATTGTGATTAAGGATGAGTAGCAATGAGAGGAGATGGTGAAAGTAGTTTTTATTTTCAGAATAAGGTAGAAAATTAAAATTGGGTTTATGAGAGAAATAGGAAAAGGAAAGCAAATTGGTAAATTTGTTAGATTATTTTACAAAGGTTTAGCTGGTATATTTTTAAAATGATTATATATTTAATCTTTGCTTTCTTATATTTTTCTCTTTTATTTCCCTACAAAATATAACAAAATTAAGACTACTTAAAGTTATTTTGAGTACTTTTTTGGCTATAACTTTTTGAACTTTAAAAATTTCTTTTGGAAGAGAAAAACAAAGAAAAAAGAAGCACTTCATGGTTGGCAACCAGAATGAAAAATAAACCTGATAAGCTTTCAGTACACCACAAATTATGAGATCATCTGCATTGTGCTAAGGTCACTGACTGTAAGGCTATCTTACAAGGCCATCTTTTGAAGTACATGTGGATCTCATGCTTACAGGACAGTGGTTTTCACCTGATTGGCTGCTACAGCTAATCTACAGATGTTAAGAACAATTAGAATAAGAGGAAGGGAAAAAAATAACATGACATGACATGTACTTTCCTTTTCTTAAATTTTTTCTTGTAAAGGAAATTATCTTATCATGGCCAATCTTCCATTCAGAATGTTTAGGCATGAATTCGAAAGATGGTTCAAAGAAATGTAGGAATAATAATAATAATAATAATAATAATGGTTAGAACATAGCACACTATAAGATGCTGAAAAGTAGATTGCCTTAGAAAAGATTTAAAAGAAAAGAAAGAAAAAATGTGCATCCAGTGAAGAGGCTTGAAAAACTGTCAGTGCTTAGCAGTAAGCCGATATTTCCATTTCTGAGCTCAAGGGACAGTTAAATAACAAGCAATTATTTCAGGAAGAGGTAAGTGTAAATCATGGTATTCAAAAACCTGTGAAAAACTACTGTTGTAACTGATTTGGTATTTTTTAGAATACTGTGACTCTGCAGTTCTACTACATCGTGTTAGTTTACCCCGCGGAGTTTAAGATGAAATTGACAAACAATTCAGACTCAAAACATATTTCCTAGTTAAAATAAAATATGAACTGAAAATATTGTTATGTTTTTAAAGTTTCCTTTCCTTTCCTTTCCTTTCCTTTCCTTTCCTTTCCTTTCCTTTCCTTTCCTTTCCTTTCCTTTCCTTT
>JAWLRI010000971.1:1065491-1124437 GCA_034781795.1 Crypturellus tataupa
CAAAAGTTCCACAGGAACTTAAGGAAAAACTTTCTGACAGTGAGGGTGACAGAGCACTGGAACGGGTTGCCCAGAGAGATTGTGGAGTCTCCTTCCCTTGAGATCTTCAAGACCCATTTGGATGCTGCCCTGTGCGATGTGCTCTAGGTGGCCCTGTGTGTGCAGGGGGGTTGGACTAGATGACCTCTGGAGGTCCCTTCCAACCTTAGGCATTCTATGATTCTATGATTTTATGATAATTTCTCAACAAGCTTTCAATCTGAATACTTCATTATTTTTCTTTGCGAGCTGTCATTTTCCAAGAAAGTGTAGCTAAAAGATCAAAGCAATTGCACCTTAGAAGTAAGCTAATATTTCTAGCATTCATTCATTAAAGTTAGATTTTAAAAATAGGTATTTTTATAACTCTCTTCGAGTTTCAGAACCTGAAGAATTAATTCCACATCAAAGGATCAATGTTATGAGAAATATATAAAGTATTTTCCCTTTTTTCTAGCAAATTTTCATGGAAAGACTTGAAAAATATTAAAAAATCCATTCATAAACAACATTTTATCTTTAAAAATATAACAGAATTAAAATTCAAATCACACAGATAAGTTTTATGTTTGATAATCATAAAGGGATGAGCCAGGTCAACACCAAATTGAGTCTTGACCTGACAACGCTTTATTTGACTAACAGAGTAATACTACTGCGCTTGAGCATACATACTTTGCTAATGGAGATTCTGCTTAATTCTAACTTTTTCCTCTAGAGTATGAAATTAATCACTTTGAAACTCATGCCTCAAGTACATAAACAATTCACCTTGGTTTAAGAAATTAATGCATTTTACCTGTGTGAAAATATTTTGCTTGTAGACAAGGTAATTTGACTGAGCAATTCTTTTAGTGCAATCACCTTATTCAACCCTAATTCATACTTTACATCCCATGTAACTCTGTACATAGGTTTTGTGCCCACTGATGAAATTATATTTTCATCAAGACTTTGTAATTGGCATATAACAAATGTATTACAACAGAACAGTTACATATATAGAATAGGGTATAAAATAATATAACAGTATTTTTTCACTCACACTACTGGATTTTTATGTTAGAATATTATCTATTTGGATAATTAACATAATTAATGTGTTATCTATGTAGAGTGAAATCCTTAACTAACAAAATAGATGTATTTCTTAATTTGCAGTGATATACTTCAAAGTCTGACTATGCAGACAGCCAAAAAAACTCTCATCATAGGTCATAAAGATTGCTGATTATGAAAGAATATGATTAATTTCTTCCAAGTCATGTATTTCTATGCTCTTTATCATTACACTCTATTATTTCAGGCAGACATTGCATATGCTTGGAAGACATATTCACTGTTTATATTCATTTGGTTTTTCAGTGTGATCCTTTAGTCTTAGTACTAGAAAATAATTTCTTAAAAGAACTATTTTATTTCTTTTTTTTTCCTGTAGATATAAACAGAGCATTCAAAGAAAAATACTTGGTGTTTATTCTATTCCAAATTGCCCCAGTTTGACTCCAACATCTGTTCCCAAACTGTTGTAAAATTTGTTTGTTCTATCAGTGATACTGATTCTCAAACCTGATATATTAAGTAAAATAGTTAGAAGTTCTTTCATGAGAAAACTTAAACAGATTTTTGTAGTTGCTATCCAGTTTCAGGATGTTAGTAGATGAAGGCTGATACCTAGTGAGATGACTCTGAGTCAACTTAGAGCAGTTGCTCTAATCACTCTTGCCAGAAATATTTAGACACTGTTGAATATCTGATCTGTGAGAAAGATAACCATAGATAAAAATCACAAATATATATCAATTTGTGGCACCATTACCATTTATCTGTTTTTATAAAAAGTGGTTTAGGTTACTCTAAAGCTTAAGCCATACAGTAACTTCCAAAAAGTTTTTTACTATTTTTACTAAAACTGAAGAAATGACACCTTTTTTTCCCTTTGCCTGCTGAGATCAGAAACTAATTGCTGTTATGACTATGAATCACTACCAAGTTGCTGTCCTAAAAATCTAGTTTTTTTTAGTCTCCATTTTCATTTCCTTGCCCCCAGCTGCACACAGATACGTCAGTAAGCACTTACATCATGGATACTGAAAATAGTTCTTTCCTGTTATGATTAGATCAGAATCTACAATTTGCTAATTCTAATGTTTCTTACTTCTGAAAAGTTGTGTCAAAATTAAAATAGTATTGAAAATTATATTTCAGATCTGTAATTCAAAAGCCTAATCACCTAAACCCTTTAACTTTCTCATAATATTTAAATTACAGTAGTTATTTATAATATAATTTAAAATTAATTTTATGTGTAGTTCTAACTCAAATGCACATATCAGCAAAGATGTGACCTTATGTATATATGTGGTTATAGTGTTTTATTTATTTTTATCAAAATTCAGCAACCATACTGAACACTAAGTATGGCTTATGGATTCTGGTGTGATTTTTGTCTCCTTGAGTAAATTTTCTTAGCTTCATATAAATAATAAAATTGGTTACTAACCGTAGCCTGAATTACTAGGTTTCATAGAAATGCAATTTAAATATAATTCCTATCACCTAAGTTTCATGTACCCTAGACACACAAGCCGGTTTTGTTACTAAAGTTCTATATAGGCAAATTCTTGTGTCCTTGCTTATTTTCTTTGACTTTAATGAGGCTAGTGAAGCTCCCCTAAGAACACAGATCCTACTCTAGGCTCAGTAAGGGATTAAGGATTATATTTTTATTTGTGAAGTTAGAGCAAGTGCAACATTTTTTTTCAGACATATTATGCAGTTCCAAATGAATTCATGATAGTGAATGCTACTTAGCTATGTTACTCGACATCCAGACTCTTGTAGAACGAAATACAAGTTCCCTGCATATCAGGATGGCATAACCCAGCTGCATGTGCAGCAAGCAATAGAGAAACTATCTGGAGTACTGGAAAGTTTTGTTGTTGTTGCTTTTTTTAAGGTGGTCATGTCTTAAGCAAATGAAAGTAAGTATCAGATTGATAATTAATTTTTTGTATGTTATTTTGCACTTCTGAGTGAAAAAGAAAGACAAAAGACAAAGAATCTGTCGCCTGTAATTCTGAGGTATCTTTATAATAACAATCCTTACATCTTTTTCACTTTTGTGTCTGCTAAAGGTTTAATGCTTTGGTTTAGTTTTTGAACATGTGAACTGTGAATACACTAATAACCAGAATCTGATATTTTTTCCCCCTGTCCTCCATAAAATCCACAAACTGGATTTCTAAAACTTGAATCTAATAAAATCTTTCCTTCACAAAGCGAGACAAATGCAGACAGCACCATTTAAACCTTCTCTGACAATAATGCTGACATCTTGCATATGCCGCTGTCACTCAACTGGTTTGTTTAAAGATGTTCACGTTCTTAGAAACCTTATCATGTATGAACAGCTAGCCCTCTGCATGATGAAAATGCTGTTAGCTAGGATTTAGCAAGGCTGTAGGGTGCAGGCTGTATATTGCAACAAAAAAAAATACTTGGTTAATCTGCTTTGGCCACTGATGAGCACTCCATCACTGCAAGCCCTGCTATATTGATAGTAGTCTCTAGGTGTGTGTAAAGGTCAAGTAGTGATACAAGGGTGCTAAATAGAGGCTTATCAGGTTACTGCACATCAGAGAAGAGATAACGCTCCCTCAGGACACTATGATGTGGAAAGGGGACCCATTGAGAAGTGTTTGACAGAAGATATACGATTTCCATGGAAGCTCTTTAACTAGCAGTGTGGTACAAGAGTGCAATTTCTGTGCTGCAGAGCCATAGAGCCCACTGACTACCTTGATCCCTGCAGTGAGGCATGCACTGGATTACCCACATGCTATTTTGTGAGCAAATGAAGGGCTAATTTTTTGTGTTAATCCAATTTGTACAAGCAGGTGGAACATCTTGTAGCAGCAAGCTTCTCAAGCAATTTCCAGTTACCAACCTCCCTCAGAAAAATGGTAAGTTCATAAATGAAGAAGGGTGAGTACATCTCTAAACATCATTAAAGTTCAGCTTGAATGTATTTCACATCACAGGCCTTACCCACTCTTACCACACTACATCATGAGTCACCACACTGATGACAAGTTTTGAAGCTGATCCTAATGTTATCTCACAAGTTCTCAGCTTCTAAGTGAAGCTTCTTCAGAGAAGAAGGTCCAGTTAGCTGGATGCAAGCAGAAGTGATCTCTGCTGGTGATTTTCAGCTTTGCTTCTTTTTGTTCAGCTGCCATTTCATACACCTTGAGAGAGCTATGTTGGCAATGATTGAAATCTTTGGCTTATCAGAAATTGCTGGTATGGTAACTGGAAGCTGCTTTACAATAAGTCTTATTGTTAATTCTTGCCTTGCATATAGAGTGGTCATTAATATGAAGAATAACTTACTTCTGCTCTGACAAGTCACTGAAAATTTCCATGTAAGGGTAGCCAGGGAACTGCATGAGTCTGGGAAGAGAGGCCACGGTGCTGCTTTCATTCCACAGACACAAGGAATATTTCACTGAGGGGAAACATCTTCCAATAAGCAACATAACTTTGCATATGCAACAAACTTCATCTGTGAAAAAGACCAGAAAGAGGAGAAATTAGAAGTACACACATGCTATTGTACAAGTATTGCTGTGCAGATAGTTTGGCAACGTATTTATACATAGAATATTATTTTAGTTGCATCATCTGAAGTGTGATGAAAGCTAGATACAGCTGTGAAATAAGCTTAGTTAAAAGGCTCTTGCCACATGCAAAAAGAAAAGCTCTGCAAGCACCAACCATTTCTCTAGGTTTTCCTTTTCTTTGTTTTGGTGTGTGGTGGGAGGAAATGGATCTTAAAATCCTGTCAGTTTTCATGGAGTACTACTATTCTCCTATATTCAAGACTACATTATCATTTCTGTTCTTTGCTTTTCAGATACACTCTTACATATCATCAGAATTTTTCATTGTGTATTGGATGTTCTATATTTGTTCAAAATCCAATTTAAATTGGGTATTAGCACTTTGATTGCAGAATGAAGCAAGAAATGGGTTAACAGCTCATGATTTAGTATACAAATTTCGCTTTGTTTTTGTTACTTACATAAAAAGATAAAATGGGATAGCATTTAATTTTCTGTTGAAAAGGTTGATTTCTATGGGATTTCTATGGGACAGAGGGAGAAAATGACTTACACTTTTTTCTTAGATAAGCAGTGGAAATTATCCAATTCCACTCAAAATTCTGAGTTAGTTTACTTGAGTTTTCAACTTGATCTGACCCTAAAAAATGAAATATATGCATGTTACAATAGAGCAGCAACATAAAAGAAAAAGAAATTTCAAAATTTATAGTCAGGTTTTCCTCCAGTCAATCTTCTGCACACTCAACCCAAATGAAATAGATTCGAAAGGAACTGTTCTAAATAATACATTCTTATATTACCATTAACATGGACTTTTCTTAGGTTTATTTAACTATTTGGCTTTACTTTCTTGCTCAAGCTACTAAATAAGCTAATATTTTCTATTGGCAGAAAAAGAGAATGAAGTGTGAACCTGCAAAAAAGGCTTTATATTAAGCATCAAGATTTGCAGAAATTTTATGCAAATATTGGAGTTTACAGATAACTTTTTTTATTCTATGCTAAGATCCAAGCTTTTTTAAGAGCACTAAAATAATATTAATTTTAATTTTAAATTGATGCAACTGGTATCAACATTGTCATGTAGAATGAAAATTTAAAAGATAGGAAGACAATTGAGGATCTTTCTACTAGAACTTCACTCTGGATTTGAGCAGATTTTCTGAATGATGAACATTTATGTATAATAATGACTTACTGTATGTACTTATTAGAGGAACAGAAAGACTCTTTTTTTTTTCTCTAAAACATTAAATACAAAGCTAGTCTCATTCAGCGATGGTGAAGTTGGAGTATTGCCATCAATAGAGTGCTAGTATTGAAAAAGGAGAGAAAGGTAGATTGAAATAATTCCCAAGATCCAATTTTGTTAAGATTGTATAGCTCAGGAAAAAAAAAAAAAAAAGAAAAAAAGAAAAAAAATGGTGCAAGATATAATGGAGGTAGGCATTAGAAGGTATAATCTTATGATATTTTTGAATTTTATTAAGATAACACTTATTAATGTTTTTAATGTTTTGCCACTATACATCTAGAAATCCCTGCAACTTTAAGGCACTTCAACAAAATGATTGGCTCATTCTGCCTTCAGAGGAGTATTTGCAGATTTATTTGGAAAGGCAAAAATAAAAGGTTTTATTACTCAGAGTTTGGGGGATAGTGGGATAAAAAAGAGGCTTGCAAATCTAATCCCTGATGGTTTTTAGCCAGAAATATTGAATTTTTTTTATTATTATTTATACTAATATAATGGATGTGGGGAGGACTTGTGCAGTATCTTGAGAGAACTATACTAAGTTTTTAAGTGCTTAATACTGAGAATACTGTGGTTTAGGAAGAATGGGAATTTTAAAATCCCAGGACTACTTGAAATGCAGTGTGGAATAATCAAAGATGGTGTCATCAAAGAGAAAATTTGTTTTGCCACTGTGCTAGCATAGTTTTAGCACTGCAAATACTGGTCCTAATACCTTCTTCTTAAAGACAACACTTTAGAGGCATTCTAGCACTCCTTAGCCTCCTGTAGGCTAATACCCCAAGGATTAAAAAGGATGGTTGGTCTCCTGCAATAGAAATGTGTTGAGATAAGTGAAGGGTATTCATGCCTTTTACCCCATGACTAAATCATATAGACAGCAAATATATAGGCATTAACTTTCTCTGTACTACGGCTCTAATTTCTTGCCTTTTTTTTTTTTTTTTTTTTTTTTTTTTCCATCCAGGGAGACCTGAAGTAATTTGGTGCCTCTGTTCATGGTTTTGTGCATTCAGATTCCCAAGAAGCCGTTGCAGTCATGGCTGCATAGGGCGATTAAGGATCATTTCTAGTAATTTCAAGAGAGCAAGACCGTCTTTCTTTCAAAACAAGGAGTACAAGAGTACAGGAAGAACTCCATATGAAGCATTTTCTATAGTTTCCTGAATCTTATATATTGGTTAACATATAGAAAACACATAGTTGGAGATTTGTTTGTGCTGGAACTTCTAATGGACCAAACTGAGACCAAAATTTCAAAATTTACCTACATTACCATGTTTTTTTGTCCAACATCTATTACATATACAAAGCTATCAAAAAATCACCATAGCTTATTAATTTGCTTTGAAATTAAATTTATTGTTTATAGTTTAAGACTAGATTCAAAATGAACTGTCACAATATAAATGATTTACTAAAAGCTTCCAGTGGTCATCTCTGATTTCAGCTTGGATTTCACTGGGCAGATCTTGTCACAACTCTACTGGCTTCCAAAGAGAGAGGTTAGAAGTCCTAAAGAATCACTGAGTAAACTGATACTAACACATTCTTATGAATCTGTAAAGTATAGCCACACTAAAAAGTTTCTTTGTGGACCGAATACAAAGGATTTGTGAGTTGCAAGCGGTCCATGGGTTGAAATACAGAGAATCTTAAGCTGGTGGATATTGATGTAGCCGCGTTAAAGTCAGTGGCATTAACCCCTTTTTTATACCAGCTAACAATCTGGCCTGTAATCTGCCCCCTACCCTCTCCATTATACACCATGTTAACAGATTGTCAGACATCCCCTTGAGAGAAAATATATATCCTGAGAGATAGACCATTTTTACATCTACATGATTTCCGAACTAAAGCTCTCATCTGAAGTCTAGTAAAGAACAATTCAGAAAAAAAAGGACTTACATTCTAACTTTTTCTCTTTTTCTTTCTTTCCCTTTTTAAAAATAATAATCTAAGAGGAACAGTATGGTAAGGGAAGCAAAGGCAGCCTCAATGGAGTTATTATTTGCCCTCCTGCACAGCTGGTAGGCTCAGTTTTTCCCTCCTAGTGTTATAGCCAATGCAGCTGTATCAGAGCATGTATAATTAATTCATTATACATGCCTGAGTATATAATTATGTATAGGGTTTGTGTAGGGAGATACATCAATGATTTTGGAGAAATAGGAAGCCTATGGTAACTCCGATTCATGGTTTTCTCCACCTCCTGGGGCAACTGCCCTGTGTAATTGAACTCTCAGTATTTTGGGATTTATTTATATATACATATATATATATATATATAAAAGAAAATAAAAAAGGCATAGTAGAATAATAATTCAAGTAAATAACGGGAATGTGATTTACAGTTAGCCATCAGCCAAACTGTGATGATGTGAAGACAGCAGACTAAAATCCTGAAGGTAACAAAACTAAAGGCAGTATTTATTGAATCAGGATTGAGAGAATAGCAGGACACAACACTGGGGCAAGTAGAGCAGCAGATGTGGAGCTCAGCATAGATACATAGATTTAGCTGTAACCTTGAATAACGCTTACGTAGTATTTTTCTTCCATATGATCAATAGCTGAACTTACCCCTGTTAGAACTTATAAGTCTGCAAGACTTATGATGCTCCTGCAAGGAATTGTGACTTGACTTTTGCTCAAAGAAAAACCAACAAGCAAAAACCCTGATGTGCTTGCAAATATGCCATCCAGTTGCAGCTGATAAACTGCAATTCAAATGTTATAGTTTTCTTGGTATGTATTTGGACACTTAAAGGTAACATTAGGCACATCCTTTGCCATTTGGACCTTTTGAAAGTCTCACAGTCACATCCTGCTAGTGAAATAGTGAAGTTGACTATGCTGTAGTGAAATGATTCTGCTTCTTCTGAAGGCTGTACACATCTTTAATTTTCTACCTCTCTATTTCCATTGTGTTGGAAAAAAATATCAGTAAAAATTCCATTCGTGCTTTTCTTTAGCATACAGAAGAGGGTTACATATATATGTGTGTGTATATAGAATATCAGCAGGCCAATAATTTTGTAGAATTATATGAACAATCAGAAGTAAGCAAGGAATTTGATTTTCTGCCAAATAATTTTCTACCAGTTTTGCTAAAGGGTATTGAGTCTTATTTTTAACAGATGTGAGCCATCCAGCTTTATATTTACCTTTGCCCTCTATAACCGAAAATGTAAAGATAGCGTTTGATTTTTGTTCCAATGAGAAGAATAATTTGTATTACATGTGTAGCAGTCTCCAGTGTATCAGCAAGACAGTACTGAAAAAATTATGTAGACCACACAGTTTTTGCAGTATTTTGCTTGGATTCAAAGAAATTTTCATAAGTTTTCTGGGGTTTATTTTGTTTGTTTGTTTTGTACTGGAAATGGTGTGAATGCTGATAGATTCATCCTCCAAGTTACATGTGACTTCAGTGTGATTATTTTTGGTTTACATAACTTGATAAATTGGTCTATTTTAAATAGCTACAAACTACCAGCAGCCCAAATTGCAACTTCCTACGTTATTCCAGTAATTGTGTGAGTTAGAACCACCTACACACACACTCTGTTATGCCCTCAAATCTGATTAAAATGTGGTATGATTTTTGGCATTTTCATGAAGAAAATCCTATGCTATGCAGGATCAGTTAACTAGTTACTATAAGAGACTCTTCTACATAAAAGAAGCTTTATATATATTTATTTTCTGGAGTTTTTTTTCCTTTCAGATTTTTTATTAACGGTACAAGTAGCACCTTAAGCTACCTGAATATCAAGGGCAAAACACGAGTGCCTATAATGGGTTGTTTTGCCTCCTGTCTGTTAACAGTGCAGAAGCCTCATCTGTTCCTACAGTGTTTAGCTATGAAACATGTAATAGGTGCATGAAAAGGTGCATGAAGAGGTGCATTCATTGCTGCCCATGAATTCCAGCTAGAGTTGAAATTAACACTGCTCTTGAACATTCCCCAGTGTCATTAACCTTGGCATTACTCAGATGATAATGAAAACTGTCTCTGACACATCCTTTTGAACTCTACTAGTGTCCCAGAATAAATAATGTGGGCTCAATACAGTGTCTTTATGCTAAGGTATTCCTTAATAATACCAGTTCATTAGCTCACTAGTTTTGCTTTCTGTGAGCCAAGAAGCTGGTAGCATTGCATCTTAACTGTGTAGCTGTCTCAGTGCTGTGGAACCTTATTACCTATTACCTTATTCTTGAGACTAAGATGTTGTCTATCAGAGTCTGACATTTTTTACCAAAACAAATAGAAATTAAAAACACAATGTAGTCACTTCCCTTTCTAGACGGAAAACCGTTAAAGACAGGTTCCTTCCTCCTCCCCACCTCCTGCTTTCCCCATCAACACCTGGTATGTCTGTTCACAATGAAGACAGTGCTATTCACGTGGGATAATTAGTTTTTCTTGAGAATCTGTGAATCTCCCTCTGAACAGATAAACTGTGCATTTATTGTACAAATATAATGTGACCAAAATGGAAACATTTTTAGGATGATCTTCTGATCATCCTAGCTTCTATGATGTTTCATACTTAGCAACCAAACTCAGAATTTAATTTCAAAACAGCATAATAGTTTTAGAATACTCTTTTTGATTTAGATTTATTTTTGCACACTTACAAAATGTGCTTTTTATTTTTTATTTTTTACTTTTATTTTTTATTACTAATGCTGAGCCTTAAATTCCTTGCTTATCTGTATGTTATGGTACCTTTATAAGGTGTATTCATCCAGTTAGTACGAGTTCACCAGCTCCAGAAACACACACTGCTGTATCTGTGACCTTTGAAATGTTCTTAAAGGGAGCTGGACACTTGGGGACAGTACCAGTTAATCTAAATTGCTATAAATCTGTTGAACTACTTTGAATTATGACAGTTCATATTAGCAAAGGAGTGTGTGTTTGTATTGTGCCTAAGGGATGAATACATTTTTGATAGCGCTCCCCCTATGGTCCTGTGATATGTTTTATTGCATTTGCCTGGAAGCAATGCCAATTTTTCTTTACCTAACACAGCTAGTAACAACAGTAGCCCAACTCTCCTCCTTTTTCTACTGGTTCAGCAGCTCTTTTCTTTCATAGCTTGATCTTAGCATCTAATGCCACTCAGCCATTCATGCATTCATAACCATTCATATTGAAAAGGACTGCAAATATGATTTAGGGGACTGTATCAGTCTTAAAATGGTCAATGGCTTTACAGCTTTAGTGATATCAAAAAAACAAACAATATCTTTTTTTTTTTTTTTTTTCTGTGGTAAGTAGAAATTATCTTGGGGGGATTAGGAAAGAAAAAATTATTATCGTCTTTTCTACTCCGTCCAAGCCCTTTGGATCTACAAGGATACATGAATATTTTATCGCTGTTTGTTTTTGAATCTCAGACAAGTCCGCTTGTAGAGAGGAAAAGATGCTGTACAATTTCATCTGTGAGAGTGGTACTGAAAAAAGGCTAAGATGTTGTACATCCCTAAGGTTTTTTTTTTTTTTTCCCAGTAGAATAAAGGTTGAGAAGTATATCAAGTGCAAGATAAGAAAGAGTTCATTCCTATATGCCAAAGAACTGTGTGTCTGACTGCATAAGGCCCAATTCTTCTTTCTAATATGTCCATGCAACAACTATTTACTTCACTGAAGTTCCATAATTTGGACATAGTGGTTGCAACAGAAGGCAATTAACTACAATCTATACTGGTACACATTGTCCTGCAATAGAAATGTGGTTTCCATTGCAGTCTAATCAATGCATTTTTATGATAGATTTCTATATAGTATTTTTCAACAGTCCTAGGGAATAAATTATTGATAATTGCTGTTGATTATTTGTATTTACAAAAGCATATTTATGTCTTCAAGGGAAAAAATGGCTTTCAGAATCTTTTTGCTTTTTAAAGAGTTGCAGTTATTGACTATGTTGATTAACTTCATGCTTGTTATTTTTTCCCAAAGACCAGAGAAAACTGCTTAGCAAAACTATGACAGAAATCATCCCTTCATTCTTTTGGCACTAATGATGTGCTGAGATAGTAATCCTAATTTACTTATTACAATTTAACAAATAATTGCCATGTTGAAAAATATGTTGCAGGTGCCAAGAGTGTTTGATTCTCTTCATACTAACTCTCCATAGCAGAGTTACTTACTCATTTGCGATTTGTCCATGTAGAGTTCTACATGTTTATCTGGATTTTCTGTTGAGCTAATTTGATTATAATGAGTTATGGCTTGATATTATGAAATTTTATGATTTAATTTTTGTGGAATATGTAGAAAGTGATGGTACTAGGGCAAAGTTAGCATGATTAGATTTGAGAGATGCTTAATAAGGGAATACAGATAATTTGATTTTTCCATCCTTTTTGGACAGTTCTTGATTGCTTAATCACTGGTTGCTTCATGGATTTAGATTTTTGAGCATTTCTTCTGCCTCTAGAATTCATGTATTCTGAGAGTGAGATGTACATTAGCAAAACTGATATTTATCATTACAATGATAACTGCTGAATTGCAGTAGAATTATATCTTTTATTGCTGTTCCTCTGCTTAATCGTCTATGATCTCAGAACAACACAGAACTATAAAACAATGTTTCTCTACACTTTGAAGTACTCCTTCAACTGCTTCACACATGCCATTTTGACCAAAATTGCAATAGTAATATCAATTCATATGTAGAGTTTTGAATGTTGTTTCTTTTCCAGCAATAAAATTGCTCACAAATATTAATCATTAATCACTAATAAATACTTTGTAAAAGTATTTAAAGTAAAATTTAAAGTATTACTCACTTTAGTAAAAATAATCTATTCTTACTCAATATTTAACTCTCTTTGAGCAAACTAATTTACTGATTATATTAAACATCTATTATTACAACATTATTATTTCAACTGAAGCTGAAGATAATTTTAAAAGGTGAAGAAAAGGCACATGAATGCTGCAAAATTTTCTCTTTGTTGGACTGCTTCAGTTTAATCAAACAAACTACTGGTGTGTGTATATATCAGTATACGCTTTAGTATCACTTAGTTACATTCCTGTTTTGGAATGTGTGCTTGTTCAGACAGCACATTTCTTTTTTGAGGGAACATATTCATTATTCTGGGATTGTGTCAACAACAGTAGCAACAATTAATATAATTGTTTGGACCTTCCACAGTAAAGACTGTTTAAATTTGCAAGAGTAAAATGCATTACATATCTATTAGATGCAATATGTTAAATTATGAGAATAGCCAAGCTCATCAGATTTAGAGAGTCTGACTTGTATATTAGGAAGTCTTCTTAAAAAAAGAAAAGACGAGAGTGGGCCCTAAACCCTGTGCACTTTTAAAAGTGTGCATTTGCATGTGTAAATTTGTGATGTGTTTAATGTCCACTTATGCATCCACGTGTGTTCAAATCCATTGATGCTTTCTTATGCTTATGAAAATTTTAATTGATGTGTCTGAAAGTTAGTTCACAAATTTTCTTCAATTCTTTATTGTTGTTGTTTCATGAATCATAAATGGGTCAAACTGGGGATAAGAACCATAGGATTATAGTTTATGCTCACTGGAGTATATAGTAAAAGCTGAATAACTACACTAACTATAGTAGTGAATATGTAAAGGGGTTCACTTGTGTCATTTAAAGCTTCACATGAGAACTTTAAACTATCCAAAGGTAGTTATAAATGTCAACATGTTTCCTGTAATATTTTCTCTGGCATATGATAGTTATTTAGTCCAAACTGCCTAAGGAAATTGAACAGGAAAAAGAGTGGAGAAAAAAAAAAAAAAAGCTATAGATTAATTGCACATTAACATACATACTCAACACCTGAAATGAACAGATATTCCTTTGGGTGAAAATGTTCTGACCTTTTTTTATAAAGTAGTCATGTTTTACAAGGGATTGAAAACTACGATTACTTTCATAGCTTTCCTTTTCACCAAAATAAACTGGTGAAATTAAAGTTAATTGTAGCTAAAAAGATTACAGGACAGAACATCCAGTGTGTTTATTGCTCTATGATTGTTTTTATAGCTCTTGACCTGAGAAAAACTTGTAAAATGTCTCTTGTTACTAGCATTCACAGTGTCAACAGTGAAATAGACAAAAGAATCATTTATTCCTTGCAGTTAAAGGAGTCACACCTTTTGTGTCAAAATTTTCTCCTGAGGAAAATGAAAATAGTGAAAAATATTTTCATTTTGAATTGAAATTGAATTGATCACCTCAGTCTATTTCTAAAATAGATCGGGCATACAGCATGCTTAGAGATTATGTCAGATTGGAAAGGCTAGTCTGACATTCTGGGGGAAGATATGTTCTTCATAGGCATTTGTTTGGGCTGGAGAAACGGACTGACAGGAGCCTCCTGAAGAATGGAAAGCCCTTTCCTGAGATGGAATAACCCTGTGCAGCATGTAAAGGGGTGAGGGGACTGATCGACTAGAAAGCTTCTTCAGAAAATGACATGGCAATTCTGGAGTTAAAGTTGAACTCAGCCAGCAATGTACCCTCGCAGCAGAAGAAGTCCGGATGCCTACTGGGCTGTGCTAGCGAGAGTGTAGCCAGTAGGGTGAAGGAAGTGATTATCTCCCCGTAATTGACATTTGTGAGTTCAGACCTGGAGCACTGAATCAAGAGGCATAGATATGGTAGAGTGAGTGGAGGATTGGTGAGGTCTGGGGACATGATGTACGAGGGGAGGCTGATGAAGCTGGGTTTCCTTAGCCTTCAAAAAGGTAGGCTAAGGGGACTTGTTATTGTTCTCTTTAACTATTGATGAAAAGATGAGAAGAAAAAGGAGACAGACTCTTCTTTGCACTGCTCAGTGAAAGGCAGTGAGGCTAAGGACACAAGCTGCAACATAAGAATAAAGGTTTTTTTTTTTTTTTTTTTGATACTTTGGGTTATCTGGGTGGAAAAATGAGTAAATCCCAAAAGGAAGGCTGCAAAAAAATGCTGCAAAAATCTCAAACATTTCTACCATAGATTCTGATAACTGTAGATCCTCTTCCCAGTCCTCCAAGTTTGATGAGGGACTCAATCTTTATTATGATTATAAACACAAGTTGTCAGTGGATCTTTAACATAGTGTTATTATGTGCTAAGGGTAAGATAAAAAAATAAGTAACACATAATTTATATCATATGTATGCAGTTTCTTGCTGCAGGGTATTCAGACTGTGATCCAAAGCCTAATACAAGTAATGGAAAGATTTTCATCAAACCATTTGGCACTGCTTGGAAATACCCAAATTAGCAAATTCTGAACAAGCTGACTCAAATATTGGAGTCAACTGAACAGTCTCCTAGCATGACCTGGGAGGAGCACTGCAGCTGCATCACTTCTGATATACAAGATAGATCCTTGAGAGCCATTATAAAATGAGGGCTGTGGAGACATAATTTCAGGCCCCATGAAAGAATTCTGTGTCAGTTCAAATTATTTAGACTAGTGTAAATCTGGTTAGTTTCAGCAGATGAACAAATGTACTTGTACTGCCAGGCAGGAAACTACTTCGCCTACATAGCACAATCAGAGCATATTTATTTTGTTAATGTTATGTTACCATAAAATAATAAGGGAAATTAAATCACAATTTAATTGTTCGGCATGTTGCAGAACACATTGTATCTCAAGCTGTCATAGAAAGTAGTTATCATTTCTTTGATCCTTAAATCATACACAAAAATTCATTGAGGAAAGATAGAGGTATCACAATATTTGTATGAGAAAGATTAATGAGCTGTCTAAGCTGATTGCTTTTTCAGTAACTCATATTTCATGATATTGTATGGATGCATAACCAACATGGTTTTGTAAAGTTCAAATGAGAAAACTTCCTGTTTATCAGTCTAAATCTAATGCTATGCATACTGAGTCATGAGTTACACTTTCTATTTATAGCAATTTTGCTTAGTGGCAAAATACGCAATGCAGCCTAACCATTTCAAAAGTGTATCTGTTGATGATTTGATTCCACAGCATTTTTGCCCAGACAATTGTCATATGATTACATTTTACAGTATAGTATAAATGTATTCATTTGACTCTCTTCCACTCTAGTACATCCTAAATAAGAGATTACTCTCTCTCTAGACACTGTCAAAAATATTTATCAATTATACAATATTTCAGTGTCATAACTGACCATTGAGGTCAATGGTTGGAGGTCTATCAACATTCACATTTTAAAGTCATTTTACGGTTTAGAATCATAGACTCATAGAATTGTTAAGATTGGAAAGGATGTCTAGAGATCATCTAGTCCAACCCCCCTGCACACGCAGGGCCACCTAGAGCACTTGACACAGGATTGAATCCAAGCAGGTTTTGAAGGTCTCCAGAGAAGGAGACTCCACAACCTCTCTGCGCAACCTGTTCCAGTACTCTGTCACCCTCACTGTTAAGAATTTTTTCCTTAAGTTCCTGTGGAACTTTTGGTGCTTCAGTTTGTGGCCATTTCCTCTAGTCCTAGTTTCCTCTAGTCCTTCTACTGGTAGTCAGTCCTATTGGTGGCCACCACTGAAAAGAAACCAGCCCCATCCTCTTCATTCCCTCCCTTGAAGTATTTGTATACACTGATTAGATCCCCTCTCAGCCTTCTTTTCTCCAGTCGGAACAGACCCAGCTCCCTCAGCCTCTCCTCATAGGGCTCAGAGTTCCAGGCCCCTGATCATCCTTGTAGCCCTGCGCTGGACTCTCTCCAGCAGCTCCACATCCCTCTTGTACTGGGGGGCCCAGAACTGGACACAGTGCTCCAGATGTGGCCTCACCAGGGCTGAGTAGAGGGGCAGGATCCCCTCCCTCCACCTGCTGGAGATGCTCTTCTTGATGCATCCCATAATCCCATTGGCCTTCTTTGTCACAAGGGCACACTGCTGCCTCATGGTCAGCTTGTCAGCCAACCTACTTGTCATCCTTCCCTGCAGAGCTCTGCAAAATGTTTTTCTCATAAAGAACATATACCTAATATATATACCTAATTAGAATTTAAAAACTTTTTTTCTTATTTTTGATTGCAGTGGTAAGGCAGAAAGCAGAAAGAAATAACATAATTTTAAAACAACATATGTTTTATTTTTTTTTATATAGTTCAAAAAATAAGCCAAGAAAGACAATCCTAGAAAGTGAAAATTCCTATTCACATGTTCGCTTTGAATATTATAATTCAAAAAGTTTATTTTCTATGTCTTATTCACGACAAAAATCACATGACATCTCCATGAATAATACTAATAAAAAAGGCAAATAATACACTTTTAATTGGAAAATGAAACCCTCATTTCACTCTTCATCTCCCTTCTGGTGCACAAATGATGCAACATTTAAATTATTTCTTCATCAGTTTCAGAAATAATTCTAGTAAGCTTTACAGCTTGTATTGCTTTGTATAAAGAGGTGTCATGAACTCTTCAGAGAACTGAGATAAAACAAGTTTTGAAATATAAAAATAAAGTAGTTTAAGCATTTTTTTTGAATGGCATCCTTTGTTTTTGTTTGAGGTAGCTCAAAGGAAATTATTATACTCTGTAATGCTTTAGGTTTTTAACATCTAAGTTTCAAAGGAGTTAACTAATATGTGTTAACAGATTTGCATAGTTATGGCATTCTGCCTACAATATGTTCAAACTTTGATTGAACCAAGCCAATACACCAAGACCTACACCACTTTTATTTAATCTGATATTGGGAAAAGGGAGGATGAGGATTTAAAAAGAAATTTCATTCATAAATTTCTTTCATAAAGTCTCATGTTTCATGTCTCATGTAGTCACCCAAAACTAACAATTCAATCTATTTTTGGTTTAGGGCAACAAAAAAGCATAGAAAAGCATAGGTGGTAGTGCAGGAACTATCCAGACGTGGGACCCTCTACCCAGTTGACTAGTCTCCTTATACCACCTTATCTTCCTAGACCAGTGCTCAGATCTTACCTCTTCCCTTTCACCACAACATGCATACATATGTAGTTGTTCATGAAATCCTTTACGGTTTTCAACTGCCTGAGCAGCTTCTCCCTGCATGTGAATGTCAGCTCTTTTGTGATTGCAGCTGAACATGTTATATCTAATCCAGACATGAACGAGATGCATAGAACATATCTTAAACTAAAGCTGTATACGATTTCAGAATAAATAACCACAATTTGCTTAACAGAATGCCCAAGCTGCTGGTAGACAGTTTCCTGACAGCCATTCACCAGTCCTGAAAGAAAAAAGACCATTGCAGGAAAAACATTTAAACGCATATTGTTTAGAAAATCCATATGCTGTTAGTGAAACTTTTGCTACTCCTATGTAGAGAAGTAGCTTCAAGGAGTTCTCCTTGAACACTCCTGTGGTCTCCAGCAGCTGGGATGGATATTTTAGATGCAGGAAGTGTTTCTCCTTCCCTCTCTTTACATTTTCAGGAAAACTGGTAGGCAGTTCTCCTGGGAGAAGTTACTGACACCTTTAACTGGATAATATTATCTCTTCTTTAGAGCAAAGGTAGGCATTCAAAAGAGAAACTAAGTAGAAAATAACTAAAGCTTCGTACAGCTATGTGAAGAAAACAGAAACACTAAGTAGTGAGAAGATTCCATATATTCCTGTCACATACTAGTAATAGCTTCTCCTGCTTTAAATAAAAGATGTTGAATTGCTAGCTTGCCTAAAAAATAATAAATAAATAAATAAATAAATAAATAAAAGTGTGTTGTAAGTAAGTGTGTATTTAAATAAAAACATTTTGGTGCTAGTAACCTAATTAGCTATTATGTGGAAAAGTAATTAATAGGAGGAAATAAATAAATCATTTTTAACAGAGAGAGTCAGTGATAACTGAACAAGTCTGTTGAACCACAACAAAACTCTTTTTTTCTACTCCTTCTGAAGCCAGAGCCATAGTTTCTCCTGCTTTACTTTGATACATGAAAAAAAAAATCTGTTGCTATATTTCTTTCTCCTATATTTCTCTATTTGAGCAAAGGCTATATAGCTCTACTTGTAACTATAAATTAACTTTTCTTCTCTTTCTTTGTTTCAAAAAGACAAATGAAAGACAAATATATTGACATTTGTTTCTTCGTTGCTTCAACGGACATGCTGGTCAAAAGATCTTTAGCTACCTGCATTAAATGAACTTTAAAAGAGCTGCTTTTCAATATCATCAACAGACCGGATGCTGGACTCATTTGACCATGATTAAAATATATATATATATATATATATATATATATATCTGGAAACCAGACCAGTGTGCATATATATATATATATATATATATATATATATAAGTTTATTGATAGAAAACTTATATATGCTTGATTTGGCAATTTTGTCTCATTTGTAGGAGAAGAGGTTGGGCACAAATATAAAGCACATACTTAGTACTAAGTGGCTTAAGAGTGACTTAAGAGAGAGAATTCACTTAAATATGGCTGATTAAAAACAGAATGACATATTCAGCAAGTGTGTCACTGCCATCTGTTTGCTAAAACATTTTGTTTCAAAAAAAAAAAAAAGGTTCTCACACACTTTGGAAAGCATTATCAGTCAACACTGTAAGCGAAAACAGGTTCAGTTTTCTGTGGGTACTTCTACATGGTTAGGTCAGGCAGGCTTCCTTGTGCTCTTCTCTAAAGGGGCAACAAGTCTTCGGAGGTTTTATTGCCTGTTTGTGTGGAAATTATCAGATCTTGCCTCTGCAACACCAGAGCAGGTTTGAATCAGTCTTTGCTTGAACCCTGCTGTGTTGTAATATAGTCTGCTTGAACTTGCTGCTGCACTACTGTGTAGATATATCCTATGTTATTTTAAGCCTTGCTTTCCATTCGCCTACTGGTACTTTTTTGACCATTTTAAGATGAAAACTTACAGTCTACATACGTTACAGAAAATTTAAAGAAGTAAATGTGCTGGGCAGAACTTCTATCCTAAATGTGAAAACAAGAATTAAATATATATATATATATATATATATCATGTGAATAAGCAGTTTTAATTTATTTTTAATTAATTTTAATTCAAGAAATTTCTACTTTAGGTTCAGAATTCTCCATATTTTATATGAACATGAATGTATCATATCATTATGTATTACTTGATTCATATAATATTCATATAAAGACTTTTCTCAAGAAGTTCTGTTCAGATTTTTTGTTGTTGTTCTTTTTTGAAAAAAGAAATAAGGTAGTTAGTATATAAAACTTAAGAAATATCACTAAAATACTAACACAGAAAAACAAATGACATGGGGAAAAACATCTGAGAAAAAAAATGTTATTATGCTTATTATTACATTTAACTTGTCATAGCTCTGTCAACTTTTTCTTTTCATATCATAGAAAACTTAGCTTGAATGAGAAATATAAAATATATAATAATATTGTCTTCTACTTTATTCTACGCACATCTCATCTTTGGGGAAGGAGAGGACAGAATGTAGCAACATTTGAAAAATCATAGTAGTAGTTTTAACAGGGAGACTAGGCAAGTGGACAGATGAAACAGCACCCATGTAACCCTAATCCATACTTCACATATCATACATTGTGATGGCTTGCTAAAGGACTAAGTAATAACAAAAGAATAAAAGGGATATCTAAACGGGAGATTTCTGTGGGAATCTAGGTAGGTGCAGGCATGCAGCAGAAAAAGAGGACTCTCTGTCTGTCCTTTAAAACACTAAGTATATGATATAAATGGAATCAGTCTTCTTGCGCTGAGAGTTCAGGCACCTTGCTGCTAGCAAAAGCTAAAATACAGTCATTTGCTGGGTTCTTCAAAAGTTGCGTGTTGTGAACCCTGGGAGAAAGAGCAAAGCCACTGGCACTACTTGATAATGGATCACGCTGCAAAAAAAAGGTGCATTTCTCTTGTCTCACCCAGTGAGGGAGAAGAGGAGGAGGTGATTGGGACAGGAGGAGCGAATTACTCTGCTTGTTGAAGCCATATATATTGATATCTACTGGGAAGTGATTGGGAAGATGCAAATGACATTGAGCCTTCAACAGGCATTGACATTGTGATACAAGGATGCTTGATTTGTCTGTAGAGGGTATTTTTTCTACTATCCAGGGAAAACAAACAAACAAACAAAATAATTCCACTTCCATGTACTCCCTTTTCCTGGATGTAGAAGCACGCATTGAACACACATGGCACAGTCAGACTAAGAAGTTTGATTTACCATCCTGAAGTTTGATTTACCATCCTGCTTAACTACTGTGGTCCAGACAGCCCGAGTTATGTTTTTGTTTGTTTGTTTGTTTGTTTGTTTTCATACTTTAGTATCTCTTGTTCCATTTCCTGATGCTCTTTTTTTAATTGACCTTGTTTTTCCCTTTATGTACTCTGACCCCCCTCCCACATAAAGAAACATTTCTCTTTTTGGTTCCATTTTTGGAATGCTTTTTGACAAGGAGTGCTATTCTGATTGTCAGAATTAGTTTTATTTGCAATCAACATGAAAAGTAACTTATTTTATAACCTAGTAAAACAATTCATTGCAGAAAATACTTTTGAAAATTAATAACTCTCTCTGCTTTCCAATGACTGTACTTGAGAACTTTTATCTATATTTAGAAATCTTTATTTAACTTTAAGGTACATTGCTGCAAAAAAACAGGGAGGTAAAATAATTTAATATAAAAATATTACATTTTGTTAGTCTTTTTAATTATGCAATTGTTTTTAAGGAACTGTTATCATATATTTCATATATATCATTTCATATCATATATATCATATATATGGAGTCCTGAATTTGAGTACGCAAGACAGTAATGTTAATTATAATTAAAATTGCATGGAAGTCATAGATCTTCATTAGTATTTAGCACTTACTGTGGTTCTGATTTCTGATATTGTCTCTCAGAGACTATCATGCAGAATGCCATGGATTAAAACCCCCTTGTATCAATACAGATACCAATAATTAAACTTTTAAAGTATTTGTTGTAAGCATATTTGCGCGTGTACTCACAAAGAAGTCTCTAGCATTCATTACCCTACAGATGAATTTTCCATGTAACAGGACCCTGTCCCTAAAACTGCAGATAGTGCAGAATTTGATGCTGTCATTGTAGACATTTTTAGAATGTAACAGCTAAAAATAAATAAGACTTAAACATCACATATCATATGAATTTCAAGTACATCTTTCTTGGCATAAAATCTTCTAAAACACTACAATATTCAGCTAAAATCTGTTGTTGTTGTCCTAAATATATTCCTTTGTTAAAACCATACTGCTAACCCTTTGGGGTATTGACAACCTATTATTTTTCATATGTGCCATCTTTATCCAGGAAACTGAAAGAACAACTAATTATATCCTTTGTAAATGAGTGTAGCAGAAGAGCCTTTGTTCATGAAAATTCTTAAGTCTATTCATCGCAAATATAGAATTCACTAGGAATTTTTTGTTGTTGTTTTTAATGTACAGCCACTTTAGTGGCATGTGAAGTTTGGCATTTGAAGCTAATTGTATACTTGCTTTGGAGGCTGTAAATTCAGCCAATCTGCCTAGCTGCATTGCATTTGTACTTAGGCCTTAATGAATCATTTTGTAGAATGTTTTTGTGTATTGCTTTTGGGGTGATTGACATTGCCACTATTATTTTTAAAGGTTGCTGAGCCATTTTAGAAAAGGGTATAGCAACGAGCAATTAAAATGAAGGCCAGTAAAATAAATCTATTAACAAAAGCATAATGTTTTGGAGTAATGTTTTATACCCAAAGTCTCACAAAGATTTTGCAAAAGTAACTGTTCAAAAACGCTCCCATAACTCTTTTGCCTGTCTTACCATGAAATCATAAGTGAATTATTTAAGCAGAAAAGTAGACATCCAAGATGAAAGTGCACTCTAGGCATATGTGGTTTGAAAAAAAAAAAAAAAAAAAGATGGAATGGTATAGCTAAACTAGCCCCAAACCATAGTCATAGGTAACAGAGAAAATCATTACAAATATTCTCATCACTCTGCCTACTGATCTATGTGTTTTAAGTTGTCAACTGCCAGTAAATATTTAAGTTTTCTAGGTACTACCACTGTGCACTTGTACTTTTGGGTTCTATGCTGAAGCATTAAGAAGAAACATCAATAGTTTTCTAATTGTCTTAATGTACTAAATGGAATGTCAAATTAGTTCTATCTTTGACATACAAATTTAGGTGACTCTTTTTTTCTTTTTTTTATCAGCAAGGAATTGCCACTGTTGGAGGCATATTTGGGAACTTAGCTGGGCAACTGTCAGAAAGGAAGGTGTCTTGTAGCATGAACAAATAAATACTTAAGAGGTGCAGTTTCCCCGCTTTATTTAAGTCAGGAAAAAAAGACCTCTTACAATATATAATATTATTCTACAACTGTAAAATTTAGTATATAATTACTTCTTTTTCAATTGGAATGTTATTTTTTTCTGCTTAAAAAAATGATTTTCATTGGCTTTCCTATCATTAATCTGCATTAAGCTTTGCACTGAGAAAACTGCAAACCTATGACTTTATTATAGGTCTTAGAAGATACTATAGGCTGACATTTTTACAGGCTGTTTGCATAAAAATTACTGAAATATTACTAGCAGTCTTTGTGTTTTTCTGTACTATCTGTTTATTTTCTTTCAGTACTCTATTCAGTAGTACTGATGTTCAGTATGTACTGAACTGCTTAATTTGAAAGCCTGTGAAAGGAAGGTACACACAGGTATTTGCCCCATGGTGAAGTTATTGCAAGCTCTGTAAATTAAACTTTTTTTTTTTTTTAATATATGTAAAGGATTCTGGTCTAAATGTGTCAAATAACGTGCTGAAATTGAAGTCAGTTGTGTGCTGAAATTGAGCTTTTAAGAATAAACAAAACGCTCTTTTCTAATGAGAAGCTATCCTTTGAATATTGGTAATAAACATTTGCAAGTCCTAATTCTACATTTCTTAAATGTCTTCTACATTTCTTAAATTCTTAAAATGTCTTTTTAGGTTTCTTTATGATTTGTTACCTGATGTTCTTGAAATTTATCCCACATTCCTTTCAGTGTGGAGTCTCACAGTTTGTTCAGTATGAGAGAAACAAATTTACTTGAAGAAAACCTCAATTACTGTCTTGCGGTTCATTATTTTGATACTGTTCTGAGGGAACAGGGGAGTCTCTTGATTTGCCTGTAAGTTTATAATGTAGATATCTGGGAAAAATACCCATCTGAAAGACTCAGACCAGATCTATAATAGATATACAAAGGAATTAATAGATTTTCTACAATGTACATGCTGATAAGGAAGATAAATTGATTGGACCCTGAAGCTCTTGTGCTTTCCAATCAGCCAGATATTTAACAAGGAGCCCCTGGCTAACACTAAGTCATTCAGATGTGCATTTTTCCCAGATACCAAGTAAAATGAGAATGAGATGAATTGCAAGTTATGGCTATAACAAAAGCATAAGCCAGCCAGCTCACATACAGGTGTTTAGACAATGAGCTTTGCAGCTTGATTAGAAATATTTGACTCTAGTCAACCAATACCTATACAGACTCATAGGCCCCAATGCACAAGCAAAATCAGTCTAGAAATTTAGCAAAATATTCTCAAGGTTGTTAACCACAAGTTGCGGAGGATTTACAGAGGATATAGAGAGGCATTGTCGTTTTTTTAAATATTGCGGGATCTAGCCCTTAAACAGGAAGTTTTTAAATTTTTAAATGCTGTGGCAAGTGTATCTTTTTAAATTTAAAAGACAATGTCTATAAAGAAAATGGATAGGACATTCAATTTAAATAAGAGCTTTCCAGCATAGAGAAAGTGTATGTGTTTTCGTTGCTGTATTTTTGAATGAAAATGAAATAAAAAAAAATGCACCCTTGTGTTTTGGCACTATATATTGCCATTCTTAATACACGTTAATGAGCACTAAAGGACAAAGTGGTGATTATATCAGTTAGAGATATGGCAATTGTTTATAATGAAATAAAATAGTAGGAAGGAATCACTTGTTTGTTTGCTAACTAAAAATTATAATAAAATGTTTTCAGTTTTAGGCAATGTAGAATTGATTCTAATCACATTCACTCAAAGAGTAGCTAAGATGAGATTTGCCTACTAACATGTTCCCAGAGTTGGTTCAAAAAAAGCTGGTGGTGTCAAATTCATCAAATTGTGGTGTTTGAGGTAATTCAGCCTAAAGGGTTTTACACTGGAAGCAAAAAGAATTTAAAGGACAAGTTATACTAGGACTTAATATTCATTATGCACTGTCATCCCTCTAAAGTTTCATTAAAGGCAGACTTGGAAAATATATCTGACATGGAAAGGAAATGGGAGAAAAAGAAAGCAATTTTTTAAACAAAGGAGGTACAATATAAGGAAGAGAGCAAAGATATGGCTTAGGAAACATGTAATTTGTGATGTATGAATTTCTGGTAGGACTTTTATGATCACATCACTAAGCTGTAGGGCATTAATGATTTGACACTCCTTTCTTCTGCCAAATGTTCCAGTCAGTGTTTGCTCTTCTATGTCCTCTTCCCCCCGACCTGAATATGACATAAAATGGGTACTGTAGAAGAATTCAAACAAAATAGTTGACAAATATAGAAATAAAATTGCAGAGTAGGGACTAAGTAAAATTACCCCTTTCATTCTGCATGAAGTTAATATTTATGGATAATTTAAAAAGGTAGTCAGAATGTTTTAATTATTTAATTAGTAAGCTGTTATATATTTTTAAATTAGTGTTACTATCAATTAAACAGGCAATTTAGTAATTCTTTCTCTTTCTGTGTGTGTGTGTTTCCTCCTCTCATTAAGATTTGGTTTTCAAATTATCTCTTTGGAAAACTAAAACATATTGTTAGAAAGAAACTTTAAGGAATTTCTGACAGTTTATATTTTCATTTTATTGTTATCACAAAAATAAAAAGTATTTTATTTTCTTTCAAGGAAATGATCATCTTTTAGTCTACTGCATTACCATTCTCTTTGACAAGTGTTCTTTAGTTCAACATGAGTTAGTAGCTCTTAATTTTTCAGGATCAGAATCTCTCCAGAGGGCATTGGGACTAATAGCTAAAGCAGGATCTTGTTAACTATGCTTTCTACATCTCATTTCGTGCATGGTGTCGGTGTGTCTTGTATGAATCCCCTGAATTAGATTTAAAATATACCAGAGAGAGACTTTAATCTCAATACTTGAGCATTCTTGCAATACAGCACTATCATTTCTCTTGATTAGTCCAAATCAGCATAAAAATTTGCAAAATAAGAAATTCCCAATATTATGAATTAGTAACATGAATGTGGCATTAAATTAGAGTTTTAAATATACAGGGAATCAATGTAAAGGGATAAAATATAAAAGTAAATGATCCATCTTAACAGTATTGTTTAAAAGCAGAATTTCTTTCCTATCTTCAAATGTTTCTTTTCTATGTCAATGGGGACTATATTTGACTATAATTATAGCACAAAGTATCAAGGGGTGCATTTATGGGTTAAGAATCACTAACTAGTAAGTCAGCTGCAATGCCTGTGCTAATATCTAGGCAGTGAATGTGTGACTATAACTAATATTTATTTTTCTTTTGCATATCTTTAGAAAAGAGAGTGGACAGTTCGGACATCTCCCACCCAGCAATATAAACAACCTGCTGGCAAGCCAACTGTCCAAGTGTACACAGATGCTACTCAGCACTCCTAAGATTTTTCTATAAGAAGAAAGGAACATCCCCTCTGTTTTGGGGAAGATGTTTTATTATGACTACTATTGAACTATTGTGTTTATTAGCACATAAGTAGAAACAAAAGAGTTGATACTATCAGAATCATAGGAGGATGTGCTCAGGAAAATATGCTCATGGGTATTTTGAGTGAACTCAAAGACACTGTTAAAATATCCTATAGTAAAACTAATAAACTCTAAAGTGAATAAAAAACAAAAAATGAGTATGAGTTCAGATGAAATATCTACTTTTTCTCAGACCACTCTTTTCTATAAACATTCTTTATGAATGATAATCAGTTCATACCTGCTGTCTTCTCTCTCTCCTCCATCTACTTGTCTTCTTCCTGCCTAGAAGAATAAAAAAAAAAAATCGGAAACAGTAGCACTTACAAGATTATAAACCAGTAGATTCTCATATAAGAAATTCATTGTTCTAGTATAATTAAAATTTTAAAAATCATTTTTTTCATGTTTATGTTTGTAGTAGGTTGCATGGATTGTAAAATTATTTATTTATTTACTTTCCTCAGTGATTGCTAAGAAAGCCATGTCAATGCCTGAATTACTTACCAAAAATATACTCAAGGTTTTATTTTTCAGTTCTTGAAACATAGTTAATCCATATTGAATAACAAAATAAACTTTGTTTTAATGCTTTTTCATCTGATGACAGATAAGATATCTGATCATAAAATAAGGTGTCAAGTGGTTAGTCTGCTGAAAGGTAGAGGGTGATGAAAAGTGCCTTGGAGATTATAATGACAGTGTTGATGTGAGCAGCAGTAGGTGTTACCTCTAAAGAAAGGATGACAGCATGGATAGGGAAATAAAATAGAAAAATAACAGGGGATCATGATTCCTTCCCTCAGGAGTAAGAGATTTGACATCCTTTTAAGAGATAGGGATTCCTCTACCCTTTACCCTCCTGATAGCAGCGTCAACTATTTTAGTGTTACAAGAAGGTGAGTTGTTTCCTTTTCACCCTGGGAAGACTGTTGTCAACAGGACGATTTCTTGATACTTTTTCAGTGTTGACTAACAAGAGAAAGATCTTAGTCCCTCTCAGAAGTTGGAGAAATCAAAGCCTGATTTTTTTTTTCCTTTCATACATATATTTTTGTTATCTGAGTGCTTGCATCTCAGCAGTGATGTTGTAGAAATGTTGAATAAAGATTGCTTCACACAGCAGTACAAACCCAGATCCTAGTGAATTTCATTACGGGAATCTAACACTGTTTTTTTACAGAAACTTCCTATAAAATTGTGTCTTACAAAATTTTGTTTTAAAAGGGAAAAAACCTGACCTTGTACCTTGTAACAAGGTCATCTAACAGTAGTCTAATATAGCTTTGGTATCTGACATAAGTTGTATGAATGTTCTGACAACTGCAAGCAAATGCAAAATTTGGGGACAGTTGAACTTGAATTATGGGTCATGTTCAGTCACAGGCTCTTAACTCAAGTACTTGCCAGGCTCAGCTCTGAGCCTGGCTTCTTTGGATGGTGTCTATTAAAGAACAAAGCACAGTTGAAGGTTAAATTTATACACATGAATGATTCAGAGAGAAAGGAAGAGACAGGTGAATGAATTACAACATGAAAAGAAGTGAAGATAGATTTCTGCAACAGCAAAAATGTGTTTCTTAATCTCATTGCTGTCATTTTCATTGTTATCACCAAGTACACTTCTGTACATAGTATACATTGATTTAAGCAGAGAAATATTTTGAATGTGTATCCAATTTAGTAAGCAAACTTTCTGTTTGGTACTCTGTGAAGGAAAAAGTAGAGTGGAATTGGGAAGTCTAGCTTGTAGTCATAACACACTACCATGCCCACAATAGTATGGAAGGGCTAAAACACCACATGGATTTGAGATAACCAGGGCACTATTCTAGTTCCTCTTCTCTACATTCGTACAATGAAACCCCCTCCAAAAAAAAAAAAAAGAAATTCATGCTAGCTATTGGGAAAATTCAATTTCCTCAGTCTCTTTTGGACCAAACTTTGGACTGCAAACTTCTATCTCAAAAAAAAGTTGGATTTTCCTTCAAGGGAAATGGATTCTTTTCTGAATCTGACCCTGTTTTTTTTATAGCAAATCAATTCCTGTAGAAAACATGTTCATACGTATTGGTGTTTCTCAGGGGTTTTATTCATTTTGTCACTATTAATCTGAGAAAGATTATGCAGGTGAGATAAACCTATGGCTTTCTTTTTAAAATCACTTATGAGAAAATAAATGTGACACTAGGTAAAAAATTAAGAGAAGTGCTGGAACAATACTTAGCCACTGGTCAGCTACTCAGTTACAACATTTCAGAATTTAATGTTCTATGGAAATAGTCCATTGATTGTCTAAAGGTGTCTGTTATAAAAGGACAGAGTACTATAATGAATTTCCCAGGAAAGACTAGACTTGGAAGATTGTCTACATATGTACATCTAAAAAAAACGAGGAGAAATTATGTTTAGAATGTGAATACATAATTCTTTCTTGCATCTTTTAATGTTTATAATTATTACTGTTCCTTAGTATTTCACAGATCTCAAAAATGTTTTATTTTTGAAAAAAAATCATTATCTGGCCTTCCCTTAGATTTCAGATAATGGAGTTACAATGTGCACTGTTGGGCTGCATTTGTGTAGTGCTTTATGCTTGCAATTCAGGCAGAATTTGTTTCACCTAGCTTTAGCATTTTAAGAGGTTATAATCTAGCTTTTGTTATTATTGCCAAATTTGCCTGGAAAAGAAAGATTTTATTCTCCTGAAGTAATACTTCTATCACAATATATACACATGCTGTTTATAAATAATCATTTTTACTTACCTTAGATAGTTTAACAATCAATTATCTTCTCTTCTGTAGCTAATAGGCAAAAGAGTGGTATGTATGTCTAGAGAACAACTCACATTGTCCTAAGAACACCCAACTAGGAAGAGAAGGAACTTAGATTTTAGATTGCTAGGTGGTATCAATCTTATTATTTAGTGTGAATTTCAGAAACATTCAAAATTTGTAATATTTACGGAAAATGTCTCTTAAATTACGTGTGTGTGTGTGTACTTTAGATATATACTGAGAATATAAAAGCTTGTTTTTCTGGAAAACTCTGCAAGAGTTTGTGATGTTTATTTTTTTCTCTATCTTTTTTTCTTTACATCCCTCAAAATGAATCTATTTGTGTGTTCATAATTCAAACTTCAGAATCAGTTGCTAAAACCCTAAGAAAAAATAAATTCAGCAAACCTTTCTATCTGGAAAATACATGGAATTATTTCTCAATAAAATATGGGACAGTTTTGAGGAGTCTGGATAAAGTCTGTATAAAAGGAAGGCCTGGGTAATCTTTTAACTTTCAATCAACAAATATATTTGAGTCACTTATTTATTTCAAATACTGAAGGCACTCAACTGAAGACTCAAAAGCTTTCCATAAGTATGAAATGAAAGTAGCTAACTGGCTATGTAGGTATGCTATAAAGAGTCACTAAGTCACAACTGTTTAGTTTTCTTATCACATATATATCTAGTGTCCTCTAGAACTCTGTAGTATTTATGACTTATCACAGTTCAACAGATCTCCTGGGACACTTGTTGCTTTACCTTTGCATGTTGTCTCTGCCATGATTTTCGTGAACCAGTAATTTTAGGAAAGACTAAGAGACAAAACCAGCTATGTCTATAGCACTGTGAACAACCTGCTGACAGGAGTTTTGAATCCTCCAGATGAGTAGCAAGTAAACATTACGCTTTTTTTTTTTCTGGAGTTGGTTCTTAGTATTAGTAGACTAGTGTGTCGTGTAACATGATGAGTTAAGCAGTTGTAACAAAACATAGATCTCTCTTCTTCTTCAGCGTTTTGGCTGGATCTACCCCTCCTTCATAGGTAACTTCAGTAACATTAAATGCATTTTGGTAAGTTATTTGTTTTTGTTATGAGAATTAAAAAAGAAGCAATCCTACGTCTCTTGTCCTTTCCAGCAAGCTCCCTCAGACAATCTGAATCCCTCAAAGCTGTAGTTCATTAAAAATTACCAGCCTTATGGTAAAGTTTAAATGCTATAGGCTTTTCCATATGGCATAGTAAATGTGTGGTAACACACCCACGCATGAATGCAAAATGTAAATAAATATAAAACTGCTCTTAGTACTGAAAACTACAGCAAAAGTATATCTTAAATTTTCTCTCCTTTTTTTTTTTCTGATAGTTTTCTTCTTTTTTTAAAAAAAATACAAATATATTATTAAATTCTTTAAAATAGGTGTATAACAAAATATGGTCCATTTCTTTGGCTCCCAAATCTCAAAACAAAATTCCGTGGGAAATTTGATGTGCAAAATCGATTAAGTGATATGCCTCAAAAACAATCATCAGATAAATATTTTGATAAATTATAAACTAGATGATGACAGATAAACTTCTCTGATACTGCAGTTACATTCGTCATTTTTAATTTACTTGTGTATGGACAAGACAAGAAACATTGTGAATGTCAGTGAAAATGTGTACGCAGCTCTATGCCATTTGTTTTCTTCTGGTATCTGTACACCACTGCAGATGGTAGTGTCAAGCTCATTGAAATTATTGTAGAATTTCTTCAACAGCAGACACATATAGAGATAGTATAAAGGGCTTTTAAACGAAGAATATTGTTTTACACTTCCAGTGATTTCAGTACTAGAAATACTTCATAAGCTAGAATTGATAAATATTCATATGCATTAAATATATTCATTTAGAAGAATTATTCATAGTGAGGCAAATTATGTAGTTATTTTCTTTTGGAATCAAGGATCGTTTTCAGAGAGCAAAGATTGCACAACTTGGTATACTTAGTAGGATGAGTAGTCTGTGCTCAGCACAATATCACATTTTGGTGGCATTCAGTGATTCTACATCTCTTTCTCTACACACAAAGAATTTGTTTCTGTGCTTTTCCAGCAAGGAAAGAAACATTTCAAGGGTCTGCGTAACAATTGCTCCTGTTTGTCGTGTTTGGGCCAAAAATTACTTAGCTCTTCTCAAAACCTAAGAGGGATTATGATAAAGTTAAAAACTGCCTTTTGCTTACAATAGTTTTGACCATAGCCAGCATAAAAAAGCAGGATCTATTTCAGCAACAGTTTGCTATGGCAGCTAGGCTTGACTTGGAGTATATGAAGAAAATCTGGGAAAGCATAAAATGGGAAACATCTTATAGATGCATTCAGACTCTGATTATTTCTCCCTGAGACTATATTTACAGCATCAGCCTAAGGGCTGTAAGCTTCCAAATACTAAATAACAAAAAGATTTCATCCTTGCCTCTTTTTTTTTTATGATCTTAAATTGCTTTTATGTTGAAAAAATTCTTAAAATGAAATCCTTTTATTGCATAATAAACATATTGAACATACAGAGTCATCAAACACAGCATTTGTTAGTCTTTTAGCATTAGAGATTGAAAGAACTTTAGCACACCCTGAGCACCAAGCCAAACAAAATTAGTTTTCAAATTCCCAGACATGTGTCATTGCGAGAGACAGGTAGCAGAAGTAAACATGGTCTATGTGTTTGTCCAGTGCTGCATATTAGGGCTCTGGAATACTCATTATATTGGAGGCACAGCTATCTGAAGTCTGTAGGAAATTTAAGTGAACTGCTGTATATTCAGGGGTAAATTGTCAGATTATAACTATAAAAAAACATAGTTAATGTTCACAAAAGAATTCTAAATTAGATGTTTTCAGCTTTTAGGTAATCTATGCAAGCCACTGAAAATAATAACCGATAAACCTAATGCTACTTGTTTAATCCTTGCTGAAAGTTGTGTCCTGCTTTGCAGATGATGTCTATTTTCTAAGAAACTAGTAATGCCACTGGAACTATACAATACCTGCAACCAAAAATTCATGATTCTATTTTTAAGGACAGCTGCAACACTTAATATTTGAGATTATAATTGCAATTATATATATATATTTAGTGAGTTAGCTCAGAGTTGTGATTTTTATTTTTTTTAGCTTAATTGTCCTCTGTTTAGTATATCTTTTAGAGAATAACAATGTGATACTTCTTGAAAACATACACACTCAGGATTTTTTTTTTCTTTAATGACCCTTGACATTTTTCCTTTGAATGCTTGCAAGATTTCCTAGTGTTAGCAGCAAGGAGCAAGTCAGGGAGAATTCCACAGCAGCCAGCGTCAGCAGCTGAGTGAAAGAGTGCCAGAGGGCCTATCTCGGGGACCAATCTGTTCACAGCAGAGACAGCAAACCGCTGTTGCCAATTTACATACCTTTGCTTTGCTGGGAGGCACAGAATGCCACACTGTCTGCAGAGAGCCGCCCCGCCCCGCATACATGCATTATCTCAAGGTAGTAAGCACAGAGATTTAAGCAAAACAAAGAGCCCACCCTAGCAACAACCTCAGGATCAGGAATACAAAAGACCTTTGCACAGAACAATTGATGAAAGACCCGTAGTGAAACCTGACCTTTTGGTGGTAAGCAAAGACTGAAGTTTGCCTGGATGGAGAGGCACAGGTACAAAACATGCAAGCCTGGTGCGTGTTTCTGGGGTTGGTATTGTTTTGCGGAAGCACTTGTGAAAGTGACTCCTATAAAGGAGGATGGAGCAAAAACAGGAAACTAGCTGCCAACCATATAAAAGGGCAAACAAAATGTTCCCATGTTTTTTTAAAAAAGTATACAATTGAATGATAATTTTGAAAAGGTCTCTGGCTTATCCTTTTGTGCAATGGAAAGAAACTTTCTCCCTTTTATAAATCTCATATTGCTGTTTTAAATCAGGCAAAGCTGATTCTTTTTATATATCTTTTTATCTGTGCCTCCTATTGCTCTGGAGGCAGTGCTACTGATAATGCTCCACTACCCAAAAGAAGAATGGCTGGATTATGAGGTTCTGAAATGAAATTCAAAAATTCAGATTTTTTTTTTTTATTATGTACACATGACAATTTCTAAACAATAGAACAAATGTCAGGATAGATTTTTGTTTGATTAAGTAAACTGTAAGATTTTTAAGTCTCCAAGCATTATAAAACAACAAAACAAAACTTTTGGGCATGCAAAATGTATTTTGAAATCACAGAAAACCTTACATCTTGGAAGCATCAAACAGAAAAACATGATCTAAGTCTCTATAATGTGGTTGAATCTGCTAGTTTTCAGCACTTTTGAGAGTACACTAGTGAGAATTTTCCCTATGATGAAGAAATCCCTAGCTTTTATAAATTGCCTTTCCAATAGGTTCTTTCCTGTCTTTTTTCTTTTCTCCTCCTAAAGCAAAACACTTGCATTTTTTTGTTGTTATTTTTTCTCCCTTGAAATGTTCACATAGAAAAGAGCAGCATGCATAAATCAAAAACTATCCTTATCTGACAAAGAGGTGTAACACATTTTCATGTCCTACTTTATCCAATATGCAAGTTGTGATCATATATTGGAAGGAACAAGTCTGAAGAAAAGGGCAGGACCTGCTTCTTTATCTTTCTTTACCAATAGACAAGTCACAGGGATATTTCCTCTGGAAGATGCCAGATACAGTGACCATTGGACACAGCAGTTATCAGATATGTTTTTTTTGTTTTTTTTTTTTTTTTTCCAGTGCTGTAGTAATTTAAGTGTCTTGAGTTTAGAAAATAAGATTTTTTTTTTTTTTCTCAGCAAAGTTCACAAACAGTCTATTCTGTTTTCTGTTATTGTTTTCAGAGTTATGGAGAAATAAAGTGTAGTGTCAATAATACAGTAAAATAGGTGCTGATTTTTTGGCTCTTAATTCCATTTACTAGACATTGTGAAGAGAATAAACCACGTATTGTTTTTTATCATGTTCAGTTGTTTAGATTGTTTTGCTATTTCTAATTGCCTGTATTCTTTTCCTGGAAAGAATATTATAGAGGAACTATGTTAACTCTAGGCATATAAAATATGGAAGAAATTGCCTTTCCATATAACAAAAAACATCATTATGCAAAGGTGTAGTAGCATATTCAGTAAATATAAAAAAAATCAGAATCCTTGGGAATCTGAAATTACTATAATAAACATTTATTGCCCCCCCAAAAAAGAATTGCACATCCAGACCGTATAAAGAGATTATGCAGATATGTTAATTGCCAATACAGTTACTCAATTAAATTATAATATTAATCTTCTTCCAAAACATAAAATTCAATCAGAATCTGCATAGATGGCAGATATTCACCTTCCCCCTCACCTCAGAGGCAGTGAATTTTCGTTTGCAAGTTTCTTAACTAGAAGTGACAGAAACCTATTTTCAAGAGTCAAGCCGGATCAACTATGAGCGACCCAGTGTAGCTCTAACTTTACAAAGTGGCGTACCTGAGGTATCCAACAATCTAATTCACTTTTAAGTGCTCAGTGTGTAAATTACGTTATAGGAGTGCAAAGAAGAATTGCACTCTGTCGTTTTTAGAACCAGTTCCAGCAACTTGTCTCTGGAGTTAAATAGAGCTGTCTTGATCATTTTTACATATAGACTTCCTTGAACACTAAAAAGAATGATAATCACCTGATTATAAATTCACTGTTAATATAGCCTTAGAGCTGAGAACATTTCACTCCAGTAGTTAATTTAGTCTGTGGTAAATTCTCACTGTTATTTAATGTCATTTATCACCTGCTGTTTTGTCTTACTGTGAACATCCTGCCTGCCCTGTACTGTCTACAGTACATGGACCTTCTGTGACTTTAATGTACTCAGAACAAAGGCTCCAAAGTGCTTCTATCGGGAGGATTTGGCAACTTGCCGTAGATATATTCAAGCCATTTTGCTGCCTGTCACTCAGTGCTTTACAAATTGAACTCTGAGGAGAGGTAAAAAGGGTCTATGAGGCATTTTTTTTTCTGGGAAGAATATGCTAATAAAGCGCCATCAGCAGGAAGCAGGTTGTGTCTGAAAGAGTTTTGTCAACTCTGAATTAATTTTGTGTGTTAAGAAACACGGGGGTGCTTCTAGAGCCGGTCTGTGGTAATTAATCCTTCCTGTTTCTGGAAGAGCAGAACTGTAATAAATGCAGGCCAGATTTAACAGATGTGTGCACACAATGTCTGCTTTATGAGGAGTAAAACAAAATGATGGGTATAGAACAAAAAATGTTGATTTTAAAAATTAAAACAGTATGGAAAGTATCAAGCTTGGAATTCCCAGTGTTTATGCAAATACTGTATTCCTTTAAATGTTAGCAGACAGTAGGGTTTGGGAAACATCTGTCAATGTGGTTGGATGCTGTGAAGAGACTGAAAAGGACAGATGTTACTTTCACTGTTAAAAAAAAATAGAGAGATAGACGCATGAGATCTGAGCCACAATCTGCTTAATCTAGGTGGTGATGGAAGCTGGCCTAACAAGACAGAGAGTGACAGTGAACAATTCTAAGACTCCTTGTGATCTCTTCAAGCTACTTTGAGAAACATTCAGAATTGTTATTGCAATGCAACAGTATTATTTGAATGCATTGGGCAGGGTGAGAGGAAAATATGGTTCATGCTGTGTACAGGGTTTTAAAAAACACATGTAATTTTTTTCTAAAATATATTATTTATGCTTTCACATAAATATGATTTCAGTAAAATGAACTGAAATAGGACTAGCTTCAGTTTCACTGAGGCCCAATACAAACCTCATTTATTTCAATAGGAGAAGATTTTTCACTAGATCTAATAGGCAAAGTCACATCTGAAAACATTAGAAGGAACTCTATTCTGGAAAAGATGCAAGATTTCTTTTGTCAAGAACAATTCTAGATTTGGGTTTGTCTGAAGGATTGTTTCTTTGTGCTGTTATTTAAAAAAATCTTTTAAAAATCTGTGTTTCTTTGATATATCCCAAATGAATGTCTTTCGTTTACATTTGTCTTCCTCTTAGGGGGTACTAGTCACACTCATTCATTTACACTGCTACTCAGAGATGAGTACCTGGATTAATTAAATAGTTTTAGTAGGAAGTACAATTTAGCAGTGTATTACTGAGTTAATTCCACACAGGAGGACCAGAACACTTCATTTAATGTTTAACACAATCACATCTTACTAGATAGCGTGAAGGTTGTTTGATTTCTCCATCATCTCAAGTATTATTGTAACTATTGTCAAAGGCAAATATTAATCTCTGACACTCTTCAAAATTATGTTTTTCATCATCAACCTTTCTCTTTAAGTAGAAGAAATACAAAACTAACAGTATTCTGCTAATCTTATATTTAATTGCCTCTATAAAAATCTCTACAAAGACAAGAGAAATTATGGGGATTAAATTACATTTAGAAGTATAATTTAAAATGCTAAAATTTATAACCTGAACTCCACATAAATTCAAACTTTTTTCAGCTAATCCTGCTCCTACTAATGAAGCTGAAGTCATAGGTCTGTTTCGATTACCATTCAGTAAGAAATACGACACCTAAAAGGTTTCTGTGTTTCTTAGTTTAGAAAGGTTAAGGAAACATGATAAAAAATTAAACCACACAAACCAAACGGTGGGAGTCTGAGCCAAGCTTCAGTGTCATCAGCATGAGAAGGCAACTCTTTAGATAAAAATTCAGCAGTTTTCAGTTCTACTTTATAGTGTTTTATCTGACACTCTTTTCACTACTGCCCTCATCACTAGTGGAATTTCTTTTGCCAATGAAATTATTTCTTTGCTTAATAACTGAATTATTGCATGTGTAAATCTTGGCAACACATTACTATCTGAACAAAAGTTGTCATTTTGATTTAAAACTTTCCGTACAAGTATAGACCTGAGTAGTCAAGTGTGCTTGATAAAACTGAACACCAATGTTTTCTCCCTCACTTTAGAATGCAGCTTTCTTGGGTAGCACTTAATATTTCAGTTATTTGATTTGCGTATGAAAAATGACATGTTTTGAAAGATAGGAGCAAAGGAATTATTCATATTGCCCACTTTTAGGCTTCTGACTCTAGTATTATTTACTATCCTCCGGAGAAACATATTTTTTTTCTATCGACTATCAGCTCCTAACTGCAGATTCTCTGACTCATGCCAATGCTGGATACCTAAAATAACCTAAAACAGAAAGTGTGAAGTCCTGTTTGGTGGCCAAATTCACACATGGTACAGATCCATTAAAGTTGGAAGGCCACTGTAGATTTACTCTGGCTAAGTCTGGAGCAGAATATTCTCACGTTTCTGCAAATTTATAGCACATGTCATTTGCAGTTTAAGAGGAGATATGTGATGGTTTATTATTATTATAGAACAGATGCTCAAAGAAGAGGTTAAGTCATAGGCTCCTTCCACTACAGTTTTGCAAGTGGCTTGCCTAGATACTTTATTTTTCTTGGGACTTTTTGTACTGGAAAACCGTAAACAGTAAGGCCTGGCACCCTCTCTATATGACATCTGTTCTTGTATTACCAATTATATAATGAAGATTCTAAGGAAGTTGTGTTTTTTTTTTTTTTTTTTCTTTGCAAATTCGCAGACTACTAGAACTAGAACTCTGTCTCCTGATTCATAAGAAATAATTACTTTTTTTCTTTTCTGATTAGCACTGGCAACTGATTGTTCCATGTTCTGGATATCTTGCAGTACCTTTAACAGTTTCAAAACATACTGAATCATATTTTTGATTGAATTGTCTTGAAACTCAAGGAAATCCAATCCATTCCATAATCATTCAATTGCAGAGAATATCAAGATAAATTTTAGACACCTAGAACTCAATATATTCAGTAAATATTAGAAACTTCAACCAAAAAGTTTAGCCAACTAGTGCAAGCCATGATCATGTTGCATACTAATGATGTGGTTAAAGGTACTGCAAGATATCCAGAACTGATGGAAGTATGAGGAAGTTCTGATTTGATTTGGACAATGTTTCTCTTGTTTAAACATGACTATATGAGGGGAGTATGCTGCTTTTTTAGATTCATTTGGACTTTTGCATTGCAGTTTTATTGACAAGCATAGGGAAAAAAGAGTTCTTGTATTTGTGGTTCTTTAAATAAATAGATATGACATTCAAATTGAGTTTGCACACTGCATATAATAAAAATTGACAATCCCTTTGAAGCAGCTGACACCAAGTAATTTCTGAAACATTGCAAACTTCCTCAATCTTCAAGTAATGCTAATAAACAATGCCATACGAGCTACCTCTAAATGTTTAAGGAAGGTAAAACAGCAGTTACTTCAAATTGTTGTGGGCAAAAACAATAACAATATTGGTATTTAAAGCACACAGCACATCGGAAAATAAATCTGAAATATTTAGTAAAGCTGTCAAACATTCATTATTTTGCACTCCTGCTTAGGAATGTTTCCAGATCCCAACCTGACACCGCTGTGTGCAGCATCCCTGAGGCTATTTCACAGAACAACAGTGGTAATGAAGTATTCAGAAGTGCTTTTCTCTGTGCTTTTCTTTGTGACTTAGATGACATTTAATAACAGAAAGGAAATCTTTAGGAGAAAATAAAAAAATTGGTCATACATTTTATGCTTAAAGAAAAAGAACACATATGTATTATATAAATATACACAAACACACACATATATATGTAAATAAAACTTCTGAGAAACAAATCCCCAAACTTGCTTTCTTTCCCCTTCCATAACTCAGTTGCAATATGAGGCCATTTCTCAGAGCAATTGAGCACCTATGAAGTGGTACGTTACCAATAATAAAGGATTATATCTGCAGCTGGCATTTTTGGTTTTGGTTATGTTTTTGTTTTGTTTCTTTTTTAGTCCTGGTTTTTAACTTTATGTTAGTTGGTAAGTCTACCCTTAAAACATCTGGGCTTTTATTGAAACAATGGCATAGTTTCCACAGTAATCCTGTATAATTTCTGTTGAATAGTAGGTTACATTTAAACAGTTCTAATGGGGTGAGCAATATTATTTTAAAGGGCTTTGATCATTACTTATCTTCTAGCTGATTATAGGAATCTTGTTGGAAGCTTTCAAAGGATTTTTAATTTTGAATCTCTTTATGTCTTCAGTCTAGTGATGACACTAATTTCCCCTATTGCTTGTGAAAGGAAGTATAGTTTTGTTTCAGGCATTTTTTTGTTCCGTGTGTCATGTCTTTTGTATGTGCAGATGGGACTGATTATTTCTATGGTCTTATTTTTTTAAAAAATAAATAAAATTAAAAAAAATCCTAAATAAATATCATGGAGAAGTAAGCACAGCTACTTCTGTTACAATATGTCAATAATGAAAGAAATGCACTTTTTCCTCAGAAGCAAAACAGTTAATTTCTTCCACAGACAGCAGTATAAGATGCTTGCTCCCCATGGCTCGGTATGTGAGTTCTGAGTGGATTTTTTCTTCATTCATGGAGTACTGAAGTCCCTTTGCATCAGTCAAGTTTTCACTAAGAAATAATTCATTCCTATGAGAGATCTGGCACAAGCTACTTCATCTCTTGAATCCTACTTAAACCTTCAAAATAGGGCTAAACTGTTATATAAATAAGGCATTAGTCTTCACCTTGGGGTGAATTTCAGCCTTTCCTAATTAGCAGCTTCCTTTCCATTTAATAATGATTGGAAAACACCTACAGCTTAAAAATTAAAAGAGGGAGAGGAAGGTCAAGGAAAGATCATGCATAAATTAAGGTATTAGGAATTGTTATTTACTGTATTTCAAAATAGAAAGGCTAACATCTACTTTGTGTTAGCTTTATTTATTAGGACTTCTGAATTAGTGTTGAATATATGCATTTTAATTCTCAAATAATTTCTTGCATTCAGTGACAAAATTGATTTTGTACAGTAATATATGATTTTTTTTAGGGATTCATAAATGGTTTACTGGAACCATTCAGCAAATATAATTTGAGACAATCAATCAGCTCTCTGTCCTTATGGAGTTAGACTCTTCATTTCTTTTTCTACAATACACTGCAAGGCATTCCAGTACTGGAAAAAAACAAAACAAAACAAAGAAACAAAACAAAACAAAACTTCTGCACAGAATAAGGTTAGGTCTTTAGACATGAAGATTTTAAGATTCTCTGAATACTGAATTAAAAAGTTATGTCCTTTAAAAAAAAAAAAACTACATTTTTATCTCATTTGTGCTTTTTGCCTTCGGTTTGCTGAGCTAATTTTGGCTAGAAATTTTTACTTAAAAAAAAAATGCTAACTACAGAAAATAACAATAGCAGCAAAAATTCATAGTACATATTTCAGTATTTCAGTATGTATACATGAATAGCAAACTCATTTATCCTCAGAAAAAAATAAAATATTAAAGCCTCAGAGGAAGTGATATTAAGCAGAGAAAGAATAAAAATCTACTTTCACTGAATAATGTATCCATAACAAATAAATAAAACAATAAAGATTTTTTTCTTTTAATCCAGGATTTAACCACTTTACCTTTTACCGTGGCTAAGTAAGGAAAGTCAAGAGATGTTTCACATCTTCAATTCATTATTATTATTCTTTGCAATAGAAGATATAAAATTAAAAGAAAGCAACCTGTCCACATGAGGAGACCTAGGCACTGGACCACTGCCTTCTGCTTTCATAGACAGGAAAATTTTCCTTCCTTCCTGATCCAAACGGTTAAAAATCCCAATTTTTAATTAAAAATAAAGCTATGAGGGGATATATCATGCCTTCAAATTAGTTTCCTGAGCCGGGTGAAAAACGAAATTGCCCAGGTACACTAGAAATGGAGTGAGTTAAAAACACAATATGTAGCATTTTTATTGCAGAGGAGATACTGTAGACAAAGTTTAATGGAAAATACATGTTAATGCCATTACTATTTTTGCCTGGATTTCAATATTGCATTGGCAATAACAGAACAATACTTTGTGCTCATTGAGAGTATTAGAGTTTACATATCAGGTACAATTGTAATTTTAATTTGAAAATGACATGCGTAGAGAAGTAATTTTTAAATAAATTAATATAGCATCCAATTTTGCACACAGTTTTCAGTAAGTCAGGCTATGTAAATGAACTGCATGAATAAATGGAGAACAAAGTATTGAATATGTATTAAATATCTCTAATATGGCATCAATTTTTTGTTCTTGCTTCAATCTGTTTTGTAAGTATTTGAAAAAATTATGACAGATTTATTAAGAGGTTATCAGCTCTTATTGTACCTATGTTATATAATTTATTTCTAAAGTTCAAGTATTTTGAAATTACACAACAGATTAAGACAGAAAATATACTGAAACTGGTGTAGTAAGTTCAAGAAAGTAGTCAAGATGATAACTTATTGTGGAAATATTTTTACACAGTGTAGAAGAGTTGCTAAGATAAATTTAGCAGAATCTATTTACTGAAGTGAAATGTGTTCTATATTTTACTATGCTTGTTCTGTGAAAAAAAAAAAAGTTATATATGCTATATTCTCTCTTGTAGGCTCTTGTAGCTGAGGATCTGGATGTATCAGGGATTCTCATTGCAGTATAACCCACGGGGTTACATCATTCTCTCAAACACTTTTCATGTAACTCATTTTACGGCTTCCATAGAACTAACACTTTTTATCATTGGACCGAAGCATGAAACTTTTTATCATTATAAAATGGTGATTTATACCTCAGACATACATTGGATCTCTGCTTTTATTAGCTTTTAAACAGTTTCTTCACCAATTCTACAAGCTTTTTTTCAGTCTTTTGTGCTTTGTAGGAACAACTGCTATGAAAAAAACATGCCCTTGGACAGGCTCATAGACATTCTTAATGCTAGGCAATTGCTGAAGAGGGAAACTAATATGATAGTATCAGCAAATATAGCACCAAAATATCTTTTGCATAAACTAAATTCAGTTGAATGTCAACCTTGTAAAAATGTATGAATTCACCCATGTTGACCTACTGTCAATATCATTCAAAAAAGACAAATAGATTCCTGAACTACATATGTTTCCTTCTGAAGGTCCTCAGTATTTTGGTGTCTCTTTTCTTTGTCCTTTTTGTTTGTTAGGTCTCAAACGCTAATAGCAGATCATTTCTTTCAATTAGTGTGTTCAGTGCATCATCATCAAATCTCTCAAGTACTGATTTTGGGGGGAAGTCCATATAAATACTTCATATCTCTAAGTAAATTAAAGTGTTAAGAATACATTAGGAGAAATATTTTAGGCATAGCATCTCTCAAATAATATATATCCATTTACTGTACAGTAGTAGTGATCACAAGGCCCAGCAGAAATTATCTTCCTATTATGTCAAATACATATGTGTGATCTCATTCCCAAGGGATTGTAAGTGCAATAAACAAGATAAGAGACAAACAAGATAAATAATTAAACTGCCAATTTTACAGAATTAAAAAGCACTATTTTTTTTTTTTTTTTACTTAAAACACTCTAAGCACACATTGTGCTCATATTATTTTGATAAAATTAGAAGTGAAATGCATTAACATGGCATGACCGAGTATGATCCAGAAAGCTAAAATATTGAGCCAGGGCCTTTCCGTGTCTACACCAGAAAAAAAAAGTTACGGGCTAGGGAGGGCATTAAAAAGGCTGTACTGATCATTCTGGGGCCTTAAAAGCCTGTCAGGGGTGTTTAGGCAAATTCTCTTACCTACAGAAAAGGTGGTGGTATTCAAACTACTCATTAGGAATTGTCTTTATACCATTCCTGGGTGTCATTTCTGATCATGGTCCTTGGTTAAATCAGATTAGATCAGTAACTGTACCAACAATTTAGCAATACAGCGTATACATGCCAATGCTTGCAAAGGGATCGATCTTTATTCACTGAACATAAAAGAAATTTAAGTCGATAATTACTTAAATTGAGTATTTTACTAAGCCATCTAAAATTGGGAAGGCCGAACCCTAAAAAATTAATTGTCTATAATATATATTCATATTAATCTTTCTGTGTGCATGGGTGTGCAGATGTGTTTTGCAGGCATCAATGTACAATACAATAACTGAGCTGATTCACAAAATGGTAGAATTGTTATTTCATCCTAGCATATTCTTTAACTGTAGGACTATAATGCATTTAAAATACAAACACTTTACAATTTGAATAAATCCATGACCTTTATTATGCATTAAGTGTAGAAGTGTGAGACTTTATTTCTTCTCACCAGCAGCAACTAGAAATTGTTTAGCTAAGAATTTGTAAGAAGTGCTTAAGTTGCAATTTTTATGGTAAATATCTCTTTGTGAAACTACCTGAAGAAAAATGTCAAGGTCATAAAAGCTTTAGCATTTTCCATGTTCTAAATGCTACTTGATTTATTATTCTGTTCCTGATTATAATTCTTGTCATTCTTTTTATCTCATTGAGCCTTGTGATTGATTTTCCCTCCTTTTGTCTGCTTTTAGGTGCTACTACTCCTTTATTGTATGAAGCATTAGTGCTACTGCTGCTCAGAAATAAGTACCAAATATGTCTTTGTTGAAAGATCTTCAAGAATTTAAATTTTTGTTTATGTGTATCTAATAGAATTATCTTAGCTCTGAATCCAACACATTAACAGTGTCCCCACATACGTCATAACTGCATGACATCCTTAGATATTGATCTTCGGATATTAAACTAGTCTGTGACAAAACAAAACAAAAAAAAACAAAAATGAACAAATAAAACCCCTCCCAAGCAATGAACCTTGCTTCCCTACAGGTTTGAGGATTTCTCTTTCCTGTCATTTTTCTGTTATGTACTCTGTTAAAATAACTTCTGCTTCTGTTCTAATAATCTGAGTATCTTTAATGCTTCTAATGAATTTGATTCAACTTCATTTTAATAAAGGATATTTACACTTTTATTTATACTGCATGTGGAAGAAAAATATTATTCTGATAAATTTGGAATATCATTATTTTTCTACACCCGATACACTGCCCAAAGCATATATATATGTAAAAAAGAAATAACTCATCAGGTCCTGTTATTTCAAGCAATACATCATATCACTGTTTTCCATACTAGGTTGCCATATTAACTGTATTTAAATTAATAGCTATAACTATATGTGCAAAACAGTCTTTATTGAACAAGAGGCAACAAATAATTTTAATTCAGTACCACAACCTTTTTTAATATATTTTCCACTTTTTAGTTTTTAATTAACAGTGACACTAAAGGGTTTCTTATACAGTTCTTCCACCTCTGTTTTGAAAGCACTCATTTTGAACTATCTCAGAGCAGTCAGATATACTGTTCAACCTATGTTAAGAATACTAGCATAGATAATGCGATAATAATCAAGTGAAATTTTCCTATGGGTACTATTTATTTGGAGTGGGGCAAGAGCAAAGGAATAGCTTATTTATTTATTTATTTATCATTTAAACAATGTCTAGAACTATGTTATAGATCTTTATAGATCTTTATAGATCAGATTTATAGCATTCTGAAGCTTCAAGTTGGCCTCAAGCCCTATTTATTGTGTTGCTCTGCTGGTAAACTTATGTTTCTCTGTAACTGTAACTTTCTTTTTAAGAACTAGTAAGTTCTATCTTAATGATCTTGGACTATCATATGCTATTCTCTACCTCCCTCAGTGAGAGTGAGACTTAAACAGAAGCAAATAAGTTATCACTGATATTTCCAACTTCCCATATTTTTTTTTTACTTGCTAGTTTCAAAAATATGGAAAGTATGGAAAAATGTATAAATATTACAACGTACTGCTAATAAATTATAAAATGCTGTCTGGAGACTGTCTGAGTATATAAGAAGAGCAAAACCACCTAAAGAATCAGCATGTATCTGTAAGCTATTGAAAATATAAGGCTGCTCAGAGACCAAGAGTGCCATTTTTCAGTGCTCCCCTGAAGCACATTTCATTTTCTCTCCTCTTCGCTCCTTTTTTTTTCTTTTTTTTTTGTGATTAAGTATAAAATTACTTCTGAAGATATGTTTCTCTAAGTAATGTGTATGAATTGTATTTGCTGATATATTTGAAGAAAATTCTAACAAGAGGTTCTTGACATAGCAACTCTCATTAAAATGAATTTTGCAGCTTTCTAGAACAATGACAACCCTGCTGAGTTTATTCAGAACAAATGAGGTAGGTTAAAATGGAAGAAAGGGCTGAAGAATAGTTTATTTATCTATTAATAGATATCATTGTCCTGTATGACAATCTGTTCTAAAGGGAAATGTAATTTCTCCAAGTCATAGGAAGCAGAATGACAGAATGAAGAACCAGAGCAAGGGCTCCTAAGTGCTAATGAGCTATAGCTTCCCGCAACACAGGAAACAACAATCCTAATTTCCAAAGACAAGTTTATATGACCAGCATATACTTTTAGATAACCATACAAAATATTGTGGGTATAGAAGGACATTAAATAGCATTCTCTCTTCTTCTTCTCCTCCTTATTGAAAGAACCACTGAAAATATAATGTTCATTGCACAAAAAGCTTGGAGAATCATCTTAGAAAAATATTTAAAATTCAAGACTTGTTGTCTTTTTTTCAAAGTATCAAAGCAGGGGATACTTCTGGAGGGTAATTTATTACAACTGCATTGGCCTTGCTTGGATGTGATGTGGTATGTCCCAGAATATCAGCCTCTCAGTTGTTTTCACTGGTGTACTCACCAGTGGAAGCAACTGGTTTACCCATATATGAGGTTTCTTGCTAATGGAAACTGGGGCATTTTTATCAAGGAAAAGCAACAAGAAAGGACCTGTATGATCAGAGGTGTTGGCTTGACTGAGGGCCTTACCAAGCACACAACAAGACTTAGTAATCTGGAATTGCTTATAGATGTAGGAACACAGACATGTGTTCTGTGACCTTTTGTGAAACTGAGCTTCTCTACTTTGCATCTTGCAACTTCCTTTTATTTTCACTAAACACAAGCAGTCCTAAATTAAAATACTTATTTCCAAAAAGTAAAACTATAATTTCTTAGGTAGCTTAGTTTTCATATGCAGCTCAGAAATCCTAAGTAATGGGAAAAAGAGAGAGGTCAATATCTTTGATCACTTTATAATATTTAGTGATCTTCAATTTGCAAAAGAATTAAATTCAGATAATTACAGGCCTGGTTTCACTGACTTTTCTGATTTTCTACAAAGTGAAAAATGTTTTTTTTCTAAGTTATATATTTTAAATGAATATGTATACAATTCTTACTGCAAGAATAAAGAATAAATGTGAACTGTTCCTGAAGCTGCTCTTTTACAATCCTCAAGGCAGATTTTGTCAATTAAACTTGTGATCTTGTTAAATCTTAAGACAAATTTTCCAGAAAATGTTCTTGCTAAATCTCACAGATATTCTGTTAACAAAGTAACACTCTATTTCTTGTTGTTAATGGAGCTCTATACAGTTTATTCTATTGGCAGGTTTTGAATGAGACTATTGTATCAGCAAACCTTTCTGGTTATTAAGGTTTACCTGCTGATTTTTAACACGGTGACGGCTTTTACTATGTAGAGCATGAATTTAATCTCTTCAGTGGCAAAATATATATTTCTATCTTCCATCTCAGTTTCCTGTTGTTACATAATGCATGAAGCATTCCAGATTGAAGAAATTTAATAAATATAAACTATTTCCTCTCATATTTCTGGGATTTTGATTACATCACTGGTTAGTTTCCAGATATTTCATGGAGATAGACTGTTGTCATACCACATGGAACAGAAAGGCAATGTTGTACAAAAATAATTATGTCATATTTCTTTGCTAGTATCTAGGAAAAAAGCTGTATGATGTTCTTGATAAAGAATGAAATAACAATTAAATTTTAAATCCACCATCTGAAACTCAACAATTGTCAAAGTGTGTATTTGTTATTCAAGACCTATCAGTGAAAGTGTTGGACTGCTCACAGACTGCGGCACAATGCAGTGTGTTTTCTTTGCGCTACTCTGCACGGTGTGAAAGAAGATCATGTCTGACACAATGGAAGAATTTTGCTATTCTAGATTGTGAGGAGTGTAGGAAAAATACTCTCATCTTCCCACTCAGCACATGAGCCAACCTAATCTATAGGAATCATGCTAACTCTAAGAGCAATCCTAGGCTCTACATCCTAAGATTCAGATGTCCTGAGTTCTAGGATGTCTAAAAAGCTTTGTTCTTGTACTTTACAAAAAAAAAAAAAGTATATGGAAAAATGCACATTTGAAGGCATATCCATCAACCTGGCCACCATCTGGGAACATCAGAAAAAGTTATTGAATCCTAGAAATCCTGAAATCACGCAAGTTCCAGCAGACGTATATGCTGAGACGAAATTTTTTAAGTTGGATAGCACAGTCTCTCTTGATATGCACAGATTACTTATGTACCATTTTGTAGCATATGTCACTATTTATTTTGCAAAGAAAACCATGAGACAACTCCTGGTTAGGAGTAGTAGAATCTGAGACTACTTGATAAATGGCCATAGGAAGGGAAAGATAAAAGACTCACTTTTGGCTAGAGCTAAATTCTACTATTTGACCATAAATTAACCAAAATTTTATTTTGGGTCTCTGGAAGAAGAAAACTTTGGCATTCGGGAGGTTGTTAATTGCAAGTCTTAAATGAAATGACAGCTAGTGAAATATGTCCTGAGCACATAAGGAAAAGAAATGGAACCAGGATACTAATGCAAATAATTTGATTTCTGTATTCACATAATATTTAAACTACATATTTTCCTGAACACAGTTCCTAACTACAGATGTTATAATTTCTTTATTTTCAAAACAAGAGCAATCCTATTAGCCTATCCCAGAAGCAGTCCATACACTAAGACCCATTTTCATGTACTGGGTTTCCAGCCCACCAGACAACTTTTCAGATCTCTTTGAGTAATAAAAATATCTGAGAAAGGGATGTTTTCTTATTAGAATAAAAATAAGATCCCCAACCTATTTGAACACATCCAAAAAAAAAAAAAAGGAAGCCATTCACCAGGTCACATGAGCAGACAATATTGGTTTCTTTGAGTAAAGAATACTTGGTGAGGCTGACATATCTTTTTTTTTTTTTTTTTTTACTTCAGTCTTGGAAATGCACCAATTTTCATACCTGAGTACTTGGTCCACTGAGTATTGAGACTGATAGTCTGATCCTCAGGGGACATTACAGAATCACTGGTCAAATATGCATATTTGAAATATATATGCCCAGTAGACTAAAATTTCTCTCATCATAACTTTTTACTGCTTTTCCATAAAACTGAATCCACTATTGTTATGTTGAAGTTTTAGTAACAACAATAAGAAAACAAAAACAAAAACACCCTTGACATTATCTATTTTGAGTTACATTTTTTTTTAAGTACTCATTGCCTCCTTGGAAAATCCTTCCAAGAATTTTCCTTTAAAAGTGACTTGTCTTTTCCATCCTATCAGCAGTTAGTCAAGCTAGTGCATCCGTATGCATGCCCAGTTGATATTGTTTCAGCATTTAGAAGGTAATTTTGTGAGGGTATATTGTTTCTAAGCTATTATCAACACATTTATGAGGTGTGTTTTGGAAAGCCCATCTCACTGGCACTGGTGTTTTGACAGTTTTTCCACTGGAGAGGCTGATTAGCCCTTGCCATTCTTCCTTGGCTAAACTTGTCTGCGGGCAAATAAAATCCTTACCATTTAGCGACCACATCGGTGAAAAAAAATACTTTTCAGCCAAATGGAGTAACATTTCATCCACAGGCCCCTTAAACTGTGAAGCAATTATTTGCAAATAGTGTGGAGCCTCTGTGGCTGTATTTAAGATGGAATATTTTAGATTTTCTGAAAATAAAAAATATTCCGTGTTAATATAGTTCCACATTTACATAAAGAATTTGTCCCTGAGAATTACTCCCCAAAGGGTCTGAGAGCATGGCCATCCCTGCTAATGCTGGAATAAGCCATTAGCAGATCTTAAACAAGCTGAATGAGTAATTTATTAAATATGCTTTTAAATTTTCCAGTTATACTTTTTATTTCCTTAAAGAGAAATTCAAACCCTTAGGCCTTAGAAAGAGGGAGGGAGGGAGGGAGGGAGGGAGGAAGGAATAAAGGAAGGAAGGAAGGAAGGAAGGAAGGAAGGAAGGAAGGAAGGAAGGAAGGAAGGAAGGAAGGAAGGAAGGAAGGGTTTCAGTGGTTTCAGAAGGTAAGCCTGAGAAGTTAAAAAGTTTTCAGACTGACTTATTTTTTGTGAAAGGGCTGATAAAGAATAATATTTTCAGATGATGCATTTTTAACATTTTCAGTAAAAAATCAAAACTTTTTTGCGGGAGGGAATCAGGTACTATTGACTAATGACAATGTGAATATATTTTACAAGAAAAGAAAAATTGATAAAAACAAACAGATTTTGTCTTTAAAAAACTGTAATCATTTTAACATTTTGAAAAAAAAAAAAAGCTTAAAAGAAACTGCAAAGGATATTTTCAGATGTCAATGTTTTATTTCAATACAAGGTGAAAGGTCATATTTGAACTTCTATGGAAAAGGAAGTCTATGCATTGACATGACATTCGATGTAGATCTGGAATTAAAAAAAAAGATAGTCCTCATGCAACAGCATTCTTAAATATGCAATGTTTACTCATGCAATTAATCTATTTTTTATTTCAATCTCATTTTTTTTATTGATTCCATTCTTCCATTACTGCTCGTATATTTCAGATGCTAAAATAATTTCTCTGCTTGCTGCCACTATGCTCACTCTAAGAGTTATTTTCCTGCACAGAACGAAGTAGTGACTTTGAACCTTTCTTTACTTATACATCACTAGCTGTAGAAGAGAGAAGGAAGCAAACATTAGTGGCAATAATCTTACCCAATACGTTGCTCCAGGACAGGAGTTAGCATCTTCAAACAAAATGGTGTTCCAGTAGTGCTCCCTGTGTAAGCAAAGGATTATTTCCTCCCAAGACTGAACACTTTCTTGGACAGTAAACAACAGGAACTCTGAAGATTATGTGCAGTAGTGCACACTCCCTGATGATGTGATAAGAATGTGATTATAATGCCATAACATTGATCCTTTTATTTGAAAGATGGTGTGGCACAGTGGCTGCGTCAGGTGTGTGGGGGGTCAGTGAACACACAAGCATCTGTGTGTGAAAAAGAATAAAGGGTCCAGGATCTCAACAAACGTCAAAGAAGACTTGTATGTGGCCAGACGTGTGTTATTTGTTGACCATGTTGCAATAGACCCTTGGAATCCCCCACAGCAGTGCAAGGTTCTGATGTGTCTGTCTTTAAAATACATTTGTAAAGTTTATAGCCAATGTGATTTAAAATGGCTTTTAAGCTATGTAAAGTGCAGAAAATCGGATTCATAATGGAGCCGTAGAGAAATTCACTGCTATTTCGAATTGCCAGGCATGGCTATAGGTAACGAGGTGCAGGTGATGTCAAAGTAATGGATTATTTAGGGTGAAAGGCAACAGAAACTGATCAGATTTTAGGTTTCTCCTAAGTTACCTCATATTATCAGATCCATTCTTAATAAAAGATATCATTCATATAACCTGAGGTCTATGATTTCACAGTGGAGACCAAAAGGATATCACTTTCACAGATTCCTCACGCTTAGTTAGTGGCAGCTAATTCTATTATTTCCCTAGTATATGTTTCCAGAAGAATTCTTGAACTCCATAACTGAGGCACAGTTCTCTGCGTTCATAAAAAATGTCATCACTTTACCACAAATAAACAAAAGAAATCATACTTTTCCTTTCTACACTGTTTATTTTTACAAACATGGAGTCATTTTGTAGTCTTCCTTTCCAGAGTTAATTCACATATCATATATCTAAAGGATTCCTCTTCATTGCCACCACCATATTTTTGAGTGATAGAGGTCCAAGATTAAGTTCCATGGAACAAGAAGTATGGTTTTCCTTGCTTTTCTGTCCCTGTTTTTCTTGAGAGTCTTTTTCTGTTTTAATTAATTCCACATGCATATTATTAAGTTTTATTTACTTTTCCTATAATTTCAGATTTCATGAACTATTCTTTTGATGAGTAATTTTGCTTTCAGAAGAAATCCTCCCACAGAATTTTTGGAGGGGAAAGAGAGTTTAAAATTCTCAGTGATATAACCAGTTTTAGACTTTCTTGGATGGAATCTTGTTGTAAATTTTTTAAGTAAGTATGTATTTTTTAGAATTGAAATCATCATACTGAAAAAACACTCCATCATTATACTGAAAAAAACACTCCATTCTAGAAGCTTGATTATGTCTTCTTTTAAATATAGTTTGTATTAATTCCTATTTTTTAAACACAGCTAGTGTCATTACCTGGATTCTTAACATTAGATTTAATTGACTTTTTTTAAAACATGCCTGCCATGGACAGTCTAACAAGATCAGTTTGCTGGTCTTCAAACATGGTTGTTGGCATTTTTTACTGTTTTACTTTACTTTATTTTATTTTATTTTATTTTATTTTATTTTATTTTATTTTATTTTTTGCATGAATTCAAGTCAGCATTAATATAGTAAGTCATATGTATTAAAAGTGATGCTTCCACAGACGATTCACTTCATGAACCATTAATGTTGATATTTGTGTTATTGAACAAAATACAACTATAACAACAACAGAAACAACAGCTATTCAAACTCAGACTAGGGAATCATTTGCATTAGTACTTGATATGGCTGCTGATAAACATTTAAAAATTTTAAGCATAGGACAAGTAAACAGAGATAAATTCTAAATAGTGCTTTTCAGTTTCCAGAAATCTAGCATAAATATCCCTGGAGAGAAGAGACTTTATTCACTGCCATGAACTATTTATGCTTTTATACTTCTGTATTAGTCTGCAGTGAGTTTCACAACTGTGCACAACAACAAAAAAGGTATTATCATCTATCTTATAAGCACATACTTTTTGAATATTTTATTTGGTTTCCTTTTGTTTTGAGAAATTGGAAGCAAGTATTCCTTTTGAACCATTAATGATTTTATGTTCATCTTTCATATTCCATACTGCATCTTTGATCATACTTTACGTGATTCCCTTTTCTTTTATCTGTTTATCCAGCAGATATAACAGCAGCAGGTTGGTTTCATTTTCATTTTCTTTCCTAAGTATTTCTAATATCTCCTTTCTCTTTTTGACTGCTGTAGGGATGGAATTGACATATTGAAAGATTCCAGAGTAGCTCCAGTATCTCTTTCCTGAGTAGTGATAAGTAATTCAGATATCACTAATTCTTTTCCTGATTCTCTTCTGATTACCAATACTAAATTTAGGGTTTCTTTCCCTTCCTATGTTTTCTCTAAACTAAAGAGAAGACTAAAGTGAAGACTATGTTTTTTCTAGACTAAAGTGAAGTGTTCAAATTTATCAATATCTCAGAGATTCCAGTCTTCTTGTTGGCTTAATCAATGTGTTAAATATCTTTTGTTAACTTTCAATAACCTCTTAATTGTATATGTTTAACCTTTCAGTGAACTTAAATCAGGACAGCTTTTGTTTGGAAAATGAACTATAATATTATGAATATTTCTACCTTTTTCCCTCCATGTTTGCTTAAAATAATCCTCACACGGACTGAATTTTTAGAGGCAGTCTTGTACTCTGGGATGCACTGAATGTACAGATGCACTGAATGAATGCTGATGCCAGAACAAAATTGCTGATGTACTGGAGATTTTAAGTGAAAAAAAAAAATCTATATGCACACACAAAGAGTTATCTGTAATCAGAGTAAGATGGACATATGAAATGAAAGGCTAGCTAAATAGATAATTGGCAGGACAGAATTTTCTTGAGTAAAAATTAGTCTTTCAGACACAAACTTTTAATTCATATTAGCACACCGTTCATTTAATTCAGTTTGGTAGTGCGGATAGGTACAGCTGACCTCAGGAGGTGCAAGCATTTCAGTGTTGAAGCTGACAATATCCAGCTGCCAGGAGAAGTGAAAAAAACATGTCAAATTCTGGGAGTTTGCTATGGTCTTTACTTCAATCAGAATTTGTCTTATTCAGAGATAACAAATATTTAATAGAGATGGCATTCGCAATCTCTTATCAAAGTCCAGACATGTATATTTTTAACTTTCCCTTGCTGGGTCATGTAAATGTCTGGTAACTTAAAAAAAAAAAAAGAAAAGTATTTCATATATATCTAATCAAAAGACAAAAGTTTACATATCTTACAAAAGTGGACACAGCAAGAACAACTACTTGCATTTTGCTTCTACAAAATCTCTGTATAAATATATATAACTACAGAAATATTAAAAGTGCAGGCCTCTTTTAGAGAGAGTATCTGGTTTTTATTTTAACTCACATGTGAAGAAAAGAGCATTTGCTCATATGTAGGCAGGTGTTTAACCTAAGTGAGTGACTAATCTTTACTAATACTAAGTAGTCTATGCTTCTGATACCTGGGTAAAACAGGAAAAAAAAAAAAAAAAAAAAAAAAAACACTTGGAAATAGGCCTTAGTGCCCTTCAGCTTTAAAAAGGAAAGTGGAGTTCATGTAACTTGAGTTGGTACTTTGATGTTATGCTCAGTCTGAATTGCATTTGGAAAGCCATGAGTTAGCTGAAATTCCCCTCTACCTGTCACTCCTGATGGAAGGTAGGACGGGGCTGGCCTAACCTGAGATCGCCTTGCGTCTCCCACATAGAACGTATTGTGTTGCTTCACAGCCAGACGACGCCAAAGCAACACACCCTGACACACTGATAACAGCATTTCAAAGAGACACACACACACACAAAAAGAGAGCTTAAAAGCTTCCCCTCCTTCCCTTCCTTACCCTCCCCCCAGCCCTGAATTATTTTCCCAGAAACAATTTTGAGCAGCACTAACTTTTGTTGATAATTTTAATACAAAGAAGTATATAAAAATGTTAGCAAAAGGACAATTTTCTGCTATATTCATATTGGTACAGGATTCATTTGATATTGCACCTTTTACCAGAGTGTCTATTTCAGTTAGGCTCCTTCCAAAAGAACACATATTTAAATTTCTACCTCCTTTTTTTTTCTTCTCCCTCCCCCTCCCTCCCTCCCTCCCCCTCCGGCTTCTTTCCATTAATAATTTCCCATGGACACTAAAGTGGAAACTGGGTTGTGTTAAATTGACTTGCATTGCTTAAACCTTCCCATTATCGTAATGTTGTGACTCCAGGTTTTCTGATTGCTCTCACAAACTGATAACAATTGATTGCAGCCTGAAGGACCTGATGTATTTTGGTTGTAACAAAAAGGAAGGTATAATGTTGCCAGAATCACTGTGAAACATCACTGAGAAAGAATGCAAGAGTGAATTTCTAACAACAATAAAGCCTAGAGGAAGAAGATTGAAATAAAAGACATGGAGGTATTTTGGTTGCATGCTCCATTGAGAGCCTTTGAATTGATTCCCTACTATCTGAAGGGACAGAATACAGACCTACAGAAGAAATCAGAACTTTTACAACTTTTTCCACATGTCAATCTAGTAGTATAGGAATAGAAATAAATAAAACTCTCTATCTTATTTGTATTTTTTTTTTTGCTACACAGAGGCTCAGCATGACTTAGTACAGTATTAGCCATAAATTGTGCAGTTGAATATGAAAAAGGAAACATCTAGGAATTAATGTGAAACCAGATTCTGAGATTTCTATTTTGCTTTACACCAGGTAAGTTCTTTGAACCTTGGTGCTGACTAAACAGCATCCAAGTGCTGTTTATTCAAGGATGGTCCATATTTCCTGTGATAAAGACAAAGCACCAAGCACTCTGCTTACCAGTGATGATTTGCTGTTGTCACTACCAGGCTATTCACAGGAATAGTGAAAAGTGTTTACTTTTGGACTTTTCACAGCACCTTCACAGTTGTTTCCCAATCTTTCTGAGACAAACTGGACATGAGCATCTTATGGGCTGGATCCAACTAGCGGGCTGCCAGCTGGCAATCCTACTTGCATAAAGTAAAGGAAATATTAAATGAGTAACTGCTCCCAATTTGAATATTTTCCAATTGCCTTGAGAAATCTACATAGAGTACTGAAAAACAAATAATAAAAAAGACATTACTCAATTCAGGATGAGAGGAATAAAATCTATTTTCAATCTTAATGCTGGCATACTTGTATATACTTGGAACATAAGAGATATAAAGAAAATGTTTAGATCAGAAAATTCCAGGAAAGGTAGTATTAATAATACAAATATTATCTAGAATTGTATTGATATTTAGTTATTGTCTAGACACAAAATAATTGGATAATAAACAAGTGTATGCATAGAATACATATATATGTATAGAATGTGTATTGACTACAAATACATATATTATATTTCATAAAGTTAACATGCTCTTATATGATTCCTATTGTGTGCTCAGTAATGATATCAAGCGTCAGAATGCAAGTGAATGCTGTGAGTATCATTTCTCATGATATTTCAGAAGAAAAAAAGATTTGTTTGTATAAGATAGAAGTGCTATTTAAGAATGTAAGTGCTGCTTTGTCTCAGCCATCTGGAATGCTCTGTACTGTGGTAGTTCTAGAGCTTGCTATATTACCTGGAATTTTACATTTTCTGGTTTGAGTTATTATTTTGAATTATATTTACAAAACAAAAATATAAAATTATAAGCATTAATCTGGTACTCTTTTTGTCATTTTTCTTGGGGTTTATGTCCTCAACATTATTTCACCTCTCAGTCACAATCTGCTAATTACTTCTTTCTGTCTGCTGAAAATGCTTCTATAATTGGTGACTTATTGTTTCATTTTAGCTTTGCTGTTATCTAAGTGGTGGAGTGTGGGAAGCAAGAATTTGACTCCTGTTGTGTCTGCCCGCATTGACCTGTGGAGTTCTGCGAAGACACCTGAGCCACTCCTAGAGAAGCTGAGCAATGTTACCATGTCAGCGTGCAGCTGTGCCAAGGCTAATTAGCTTTCCTGCTTGTAAGGAGCACGTATAACAGCTGTGTAATGCAGAGTTTCTTCTAGTACATGGAAAATGATACCACTCTTTGTGGGGTTAGAACTGCATTCTAAATGTCTTCTGCTGCAATGATTTTTCAAGAATGATCAAGTATCAAGTCTCTCTCACTAATCCAAGTGTGTGGCTCTTTTCTTGCAGCATGAAGGAACAGGGACAAATTTAGCCAAGCTAAAGTGATATTTAGACAAATATCATTACAAGACACTACATTATTCAGCACTACATTACCCAGCCATCCAGGGCTAGCCTGCGCATCTCTAACACAGAGTAGGTTTCATGGTGTAAACATGCCCTGAGAGAGCCTGTTGACACATGAGAGGAGAAAATGGATGCTTCTTTCCTGGGTGTGGTAGCAAGTTCATTTTGGAGCAAGGAAAAAGCCTGGCTCTCAAACTGTGCTGACTCTCAGAATCTGGGTGCTGCACAATCTCTAAATATTTGGAAGAAAAATAATCATCTGTAGAAAATTACTGAGTATACACTTTTTAACCAGATGGCTAAAGCATCCCTCTCTCTTGTGTTTTTGCAAGGGAAGGGCAACTCAGATTAACAAGCTTTCTATTAAAAAACAAATTTTCATTCTGAGAAAATCATTACAGAAGATGCATAACAGCATTTTGAATGACATTCTATGTCATCCATTCAATAAAGATGACATAATTTCTCATGTACTAAATGAAAAAAGCATTACTTGCCATCTTTTCTCTTTAAATATGTTCATTCACTTTCCTTTTTTTTAAAAATATTTGAGAATATGAAGGGCCAATCTTGTTTTCCTCAGGAGTTTATTATTCAAAATAAGTTATAGTATTTGACAGCAATTTTTATAGAAGTGTCAGAACAAGGCATCATCAACTAATGTGAAAAGCAACTTGTACAAGAATATGATTTTAGATGCATGAAGTATTCATATTTACTTCTAACTATCAAGCTGATTGGAAAGAGAGCTTAAGCTGAAAGGAGTACATCTAGAAAGAGACCAATTACATTCTAGTCTTAAAGTCCCTTTAGGAATCATTGAGTTTTGACCAGTATGCATATTGAATAATTTTCATACGCAGATAGCTTTGTGTTGTCTCAGAATGAAAAAAATGAACTGTATACCTGAATATTACAGTTTTATTCCACTTTATTTTTAACCACGGACAGGATCAACCTGTGGCATTTTTTTCTTCCACCATCTAGTCTTCTCATAAAATTGTTGAGTAGATGCACAGAGAGAGTGCAAATGTTGAGAAAGGAGAAACAAAGGTAAAAAATTGTAAGTGGTATATATTGGTAAACAAGTTGTAGGGCTTGCTGCTTGCTTGCTAGAATGGCAGTAAACCCTATTTCGCTTGCCTTAAAGGTGGGTTAACTCTGGCTATTGTCTTTTCCCATTCTCTTCATGTACTTACAATTCCTGATCATGCATAAGTATATGGTAGGGAGTAACAGACTTTTCATGAATATGAAAGAATAAATTTCATTTTGGACAACCAAAATATAATGCAATGGAAAATGAGTCAAGATAGAAGCACTGAGCTATAAGATTATATCCGTTCCCTTTCTTAGCATCAAACACCTCCATGATCTGCAGCAGTATTTAGAAGATAGCCAGCGAACACAGACAGGACGATGGTGCAGTAGGATTAGCCTAGTGCCCTATTGAACACAGCCAGTAAGGGTGCTTGTCTACATTCCACCAATTTTTTAAGAGGGAGAGGAGTTGAATGAGAAATGTGAGATTATATTATGAGTTAATAACAGGTTGTAATATGAGTTAGTAACAAACACGAAAGCTTGAATATCTGTAAGCCCTAATAAAGGAAAAGTTAGGGAAGAAGAAAGGCATGATGTATTTTGCTATTGCTGGATCTTTTGGCCAATGTTGGAGTCCACAGAGTAGTAAAGTCTGGATTAATCAGAACACAGCTTCAGAGGAAACACAGACTCTCTCCAAAGTTGGACAACTAGGCTGGGAACAATCAGGAACAGCTTTGTTTTCGGTAGGAATGTAAGTTTTATTTCAGAGGGAGAAGAATACAAGTTAAAGTAAAATTCCAAAAGATAAATTGTTAAGAAAAGTAACTACAAAACAAAAGAAATGAGAATTGAAAAACCAGTAATTTCAAGGAAATGCTTTCTCATTTATATCACAGGCAACTTATAAAAAGTTGCTATAGATAAAAACTATGTTGGGAAGCATGCTAACAACTGAACAATCTGCCACATGTCAGTGTCTGACTACTCCTCAGGTGTGCCGGATGGGCTCGGGATTCGGCAATCCAAGGACAAAAAATGAACTTAATGACAATGACTCCTTTAATTAAAACAACATAGATACAAGTACAAAGAATAAGAATCGGTTAGTACACGTGAATGCAAAAAGGTTACTTACTGAATAATACTTGCCAGCACGATTACGAGACCATACATCTCTCCAAGGTAGCAGAC
>JAWLRI010000971.1:1124537-1143049 GCA_034781795.1 Crypturellus tataupa
TCAATGTTCAGTGTTTCCCTTCAAGGTCTGGATTTTGTTTCACACAATGCTTATTTATGACTCTACAGATCATAAAATTTTTCCATCTCCAATACACCAGGCTTGCTTAGTTTATTAGAATAAATGCAGTCAAAGGGACCACAGACATCTTTTTGCTAATTATAATAAAATCTGTCTTAACACTTTTCATTTTTTCCCTAGAAGCTTCTGAGTTGAGGCTGTGTTGTTGCATAGCAGATATGTGACAGAGATATTTTATAAGGTATCAAATAATGTAGCAGAGTATATCAGTGTTTCAAAGCCCTTACTGGTATGGAAAATGTCATAAGTGTGAGCCTTCAGAAATCCAAGACTGGTCAAACATTCCTTGAAATGTTTGTCATTCTGAAATAGATGCAATTGGTATGAGCTGAAGTCTTTTTGAAGGAAAGGTAAAAAAGGAGGAAAAAAAAAAAAAAGAAGAGAAAACTGGATTGTGATCACAAGTACAGTTAAAAATCTACGTTTGTAGCATAATTAAACCAGATGTGCAGAGGGCAATTTTTTGTCCCAAGTGTTTTCAGATAGTGTTCTAAATGCTCATATCAGGTATCAATGCTTAGCCTAAAAGCTATAGAGGACTAAAGGAAAGTCTTCACTGATTTGTTCAGTGTTTTAGAAGAGCAGTTCAATGATACTTGAAGAACACAATGTCAAAAGAGTATTCAGCTCTTTACAACACTATTTCAGACATTAGACCCTAAATTCATATTTTCCAGAGAATATGGTAATTTAAGAGGTGCTTATGTTATTTCAAAGCAAGACAAAATAAACCAAAGCAAAAAATACATAAAATTCCTTTCAAAACTACATGCTCTAAAACGAGAAGATTCTACAGATGTAGACAATTTCAACCTTCCAGAGTACTGATATTTTCTGTTTCACATATTTAACTAATCTTATGACAAATAATTTCTATGTTTATAGTTTTATTTCATTTCATTATGTTCATTATTTAATTATGTTTTTATTTTATTTCATTTCATTTTGAGTGGTAGTTCTGTGGAATGCTGATTGAATTCATATATAAAGGAAATATATATCTGAAAGTGTGATAAACACTTTTTATAGTATGGAATATTATAAAATTATTTCACCATAATTACCATTAAAAATAACTGTTTGTCATATAATGCTTAAGATTACAAATATGTTTTATGGTGTTAACATTTGCAATTTGAGAAGTCAAGTTATTGCAAAGATAAGGAATTAATTTTGATTAACTATTTTACAATATTGACCCATAGGCCAGAGGATCACTATGGGCTTTTTCGAAGACAAAGGAAAAAATATGTTTTCAGAAGTTAATCATCAAAGTACTGAACTATGACTGCTCTACATAGTCAAGATCAAGTAATGGAGTTAACATATTGACCCTGAGGAAGCATACAATAGCACGTCTCCCTGATGCTGAAGAAATAATTGAGTGATGAAGACTTCTGTCTCTGCAGTATGAAACTAATATTTCATATGATTTAAACAAAAGCACCATCTCCACCAGACTCCACTCTGTCTTTGTAAGATAGGAACACAGGGACTTTGCTCAGACACAGAATTTATATTGTTTTACCTTTTGTAAATTTATAAATCTAGTATCAGCATAAGGTGCCTTAGAATTCCTCAGCAAAATACAACATGCCTTAAAAGAAGAATGAAGTTTCATTACCTCAGATTATTGAGCATTTATAAGCATATTGTCTTACAACGTCTCTAAAAACATATCTTCGAGAATAGCTGCTCAAACTTAAAAATGCTTTGCAAGCAAATTTATAAATAGTTTATCATTGAGAGCATGCTGTTTGTGAATAATTGGATAGTCACTGACTGTATGAATGAATACTAAAAGCATCCTGGCATTTGAGTGTACTGGCATGCATATGTAACACAATATTTCTCATTTGTTATTCCTAGGACATTGATCACACTTTTCGTGCTAAAAAGCTTTTCTAACATATAGGACATCAAGAATAGCTATTTAAATAAATTATTGTGGGTATGAGGAATGTGTTAGCATGTGGTAAGGTATTTCACGGTCAAGAATTAATTTTTGTCAACGATTTTATTTAAAATTTGCAAAAGTACCAACACCTTCACTGCAATTAGAATCAGTCTGCAAATACCGGCCTGCTAACATAACTGGAAATTATATTACCACAAAACATACTTAATGATGAATAGTTCAAAACACTGTAGAAAGAGAAAGTGCTCATTCATCTAGAAAGTGCCACAAACTCTTGATTAAAAAAAAGAAAAAAAAAGACTTTTCATAGAATCATAGAATCATAGAATGTCTAAGGTTGGAAGGGACCTCTAGAGGTCATCTAGTCCAGCCCCCCTGCACACGCAGGGCCACCTAGAGCATGTGGCACCTGGCTGCATCCAAACGGGTCTTGAAGATCTCCAGAGAAGGAGACTCCACAACCTCTCTGGGCAGCCTGTTCCAGTGCTCTGTCACCCTCACTGTCAGAATTTTTTTCCTTAAGTTCCTGTGGAACTTTTGGTGCTTAAGTTTGTGGCCTTTTCCTCTTGTTCTGTCACTGGCCACTACTGAAAAGAGGCCAGGCCCATCCTCCTCACTGCCTCCCTTGAGGTACTTTTCTAGTTGAAAGTTTCTACATAGCAGAGCAGAGCAACTACAGCTCATAAGTAGGAGTGAATGCAAATTCTGTCCTGGATGAGTTTCATGTTTTGGAGTAGTAAAGACACAGCGTGGGAACAATGAACATTTCCATAAACACGTATGTACACACACACATACATACAGATACATCTACATACACACATACAAGCAGATCGTCCATTCCTGGAAAGGTGATGGAGCAGATCATCCTGGAGACCATCTCTAGGCATGTCAAGGAAAAGAAGGTGATGAGGAGTAGTCAGCATGGATTCACTAGGGGGAAGTTGTGTTTGATGAACCTGAGAGTCTTCTATGATGGGTTGACTGGATGGATGAGGGAAGAGAAGTGGATGTTGTCTTCCTTGACTTCAGCAAAGCTTTCAACACTGTTTACCATGACATCCTCATGGGGAAGCTCAGGAAGTGTGGGTTAGATGAGTGGACAGTGAGGTGGTTTGAGGACTGGATGGATGGCAGACCTCAGAGGGTTGTGGTAATTGGGGCCAAGTCTAGTTGAAGGCCTGTGACTAGTGGTGTCCACCAGGGACCAGTACTGGGGCCTGTTCAATTTGCCAGTACTGATCAGTACTGCTGTTCAACTTGTTCATCAGTGACTTGGATGAGGGGACAGAGTGCACCTTGAGCAAGTTTGCGGATGATATCAAACTGGGAGGAGTGGCTGACGCTCTAGAAGGCTGTGTTACCATTTCGAGGGATCTGGACAGGTTGGAAAGTTGGGCAAAGAGGAACCTTATGAGGTTCAACAAGGACAAGAGGAGGGTCCTGCACCTCGGGAGGAATAACCTCAGGCACCACTACGGACTAGGGGTTGACCTATTGGAAAACAGCTCTGCAGAGGCGGTTTTGGGAGTTCTGGTTGACAAGTTAACCACGAGTCAGCAGTGTGCCCCAGTGGCCAAGAATGCCAATGGGATCCTGGCCTGCATCAGGAGAAATATTGCCATCAGACAGAGGGAGGTGATCTTTCCCCTCTACTCAGCTCTGATGAGGCCGCATTTGGAATATTGTGTGCAGTTCTGGGCTCCCCAGTACAAGAGGGACGTGAAACTTCTAGAGAGGGTCCAGTGTAGAGTGACAAAGACGATTAAGGGATGCCAGCATCTATCTTATGAGGAAGGCCTAAGACTGAGAGGGGATCTGATCAATATGTGTGTATACTTTAGGGGAAAAGGTAAAGAGGAAGGGGTCAAACTCTTGTTCATGGTGACCAGTGACAGCTCAAGGGGTACTGGGTACAAATTGAAATGCAGGAAGTTTAACCTCCATGTGAGGAAGAACTTCTCTCCAGTGAGGGTGACAGAGCCCTGGAGCAGGTTACCCAGAGAGTTTGTGGAGTCTCCTCCTCTGGAGATTTTAACACCCCACTGGACCCCACTGTGACAATGGATGTGACTCTGTGTCACATGCTCTAGGTGTCCCTGCTGAAGCTGAGGAGTTGGACTAGATGATATCTAGAGGTCCCTTCCAACCTCAACCATTCTGTGATTCTGTGATAATTAATTCCCCATGATTCCTAATTTGCACAGGAGATGTATCTATAGCCTTATGAAATAGCATGTTTTGTTTGCTGATAAACAGGCAAAGTGTGAAAAAAAAGCATTATGAGAATGAATATCATCATTTTTTTTTATTTATTTATAGCAAGGTTGGTATTAATGAGAGGGGAAAAAAAGGTCCTCTTTCTTTATCTTTCACAATACCTGCAACTATAGGCATTAAATAAATGATAGTTGAAACTTTTGGTGTTAGCATGATCAACAAAATGAGATTGTAATCATTAATAATAATCAGAATAGTTTGAATATGATTTTGTAGAAAATTTATTTTATATTGCTGTCTAAGCATAAAGCTTAACAATGTTTTATGCAGTAGCAATTAAAACACAGTGCTGAGGCAGCTATATGCATATGTTATAGCCTATCAATTGAACAACACAGTTGTCCTGTTTCTATTCCCATAACACATGGTAAATATGAAGTAATCTGCATTTTAAGATAGGTAAAATATAATTTGCATTTGACATGGACTAAGAAGGGGCATGGGAACAATTGCTGAACCCTTAAGAAATATAAACAGTAGTAATTTGACTTATTTTTAATGCCATAATACGTTCTTGCAATCTACTAACTGAGAGTAGGTTATAAGAGTTTTCTGATAAAAAGGTAGTATCTATTCCAATTATTCTTTGTGCGCCTACTTCTAGAGATACATAAATGTAATGGATTCATTTGGGAGCTTTAATTTTTTTTATTAATTTTGTTGGGTGATGGCTACTAAGAGGACAAAATTTGACAGTAATGATTTAGCAAATCATTAAAGTAAAAATAAAGTAGAAAATAAACAAAGTATATATATGACACTGAAATAGGTTAATTTTCAGTGACTAACAACTGAAAATAAAAATATGACTAAATATACTTATTTAATTCATTTTTAGCATACCCATGAATTCCACACCTGAGTCTGTTCTAGGTTGCTATATGAAATCTTTGCACTTTTTTATGTTTCATGATTGCATTCTTCAATAATATTTGTACCCAAGTGCCACTTTATCCAGCTAAAAAGTGGTATTGATGAGCTTTCTTCTGTTATAATAATTATTATGCTTTTTATGTATGCTGTGTATTTGTAGCTATGTATGCTATTTATGTATTCTTTTTATATGCTATAACTCTGTGATTTTAAAATCCAAAATATATAGGTGGTTTAAAATGCAAACAGATTTTTGATCACATCCTTAGATTTTGTGAAAGATTAAGGTTCCATGCTTATGTTTTTCTCTCTGAAGGACAAATGGATGTTATCCAAAAAAAGCTTGCTGTATAGAAAAGACAGAAAAAAATGAGAACAACTATATCTGTTTCATAAAGTCATGATAAGATAATCTCTGAAGACATTTAAGCTTTCGGATTTTTTTTCTTGTTTTTCTTTTGAATTGTGTTCAATTATTTCAGTACGCATCTATATTCCTGGATGTTAAAACAGATATTTATGGAATTCCAGTGACACATACATGTGAGAAAAAGTGCAGCTCACAGTGCTTTATTTTTCCCTTATCTTGTTGTCATCTTTCATTAAGAGTCTGCATGCCAAAATATTGACATTTAGTCATTTAAACTATTGGGAAAATAAATTCTCCCCATGATGAATTTCTAATAAGTAAGCCTCATGTTATGGAGAGCTACCGTTACAACTTTTACAGGGATATCAATAGCATTTTTTTCCATAATGTAGCCTTATGTTTCAGCTTTTATTTACATAACAGGTCTTCATTCCTTCCTCTCATCCCAAACTTTTTTGTTTTGTTTTGTTTTTGTTTATGACTTTCTCTTTCCAACTGGAAGAAATATCAATTCATTATTTGTGAAATAGTAAAAGTTCATTTGAAAAAAAAAAAGAAAATGAAGAAGAAGAAGAAAGTTGTGTCTTTAATTTAAAAACTGCTTGAGGGCCCTATGGGGTATATTAAATCTGTTTCATTGCCATATATCTTAGTGTACATTTTGCTTGAAACCAGGTGTTTTGTATATTGAACTTTTTAACACTGCGGGGAGGTAAGTATTCACAGCTGGAGTTTTATGCTTCGCACATTTTCATGTTTCAGAACAAGGAGCAACCCCTAGGAAAATCTCCTGTAGCATGAAAAGAGGCAGAACAAAGCGCTTCTGTATCTGGTGGCAGGACACGGATATGGTGAAGTCACAGATCTAGGACTTGCATATAAAATAGTTGGTGAAACTGAGACAAAAAAGGTTGCAAGCCATCAAAGTGTGTAGGTCTGGAGATCAAACACAACCTATGAGTTTGTCACTTTAGGAAAGGAACATAATGCAAATTCCAAGAAGGGAAGACAAGCTTTTTAATAGAGGCGAGGTGAGAAATGTTGATTCTTTTTAAATAATGTTTGAAATCTAACATATTTTTACTGTGAGTCACCAGTTTATCTTTTACAGTTTGATATAGCATAGTCCATACAATGTCAGTGTGTATTGCAACCCTCAAATTAATATTTTTTACAGTGAAAGTAGTATCTTTAAAATGTACTTTCATACATAAAATATAGCAGAGGAAAATTATGCTTCTAAGGTAACATTTTGAAAAATTAAGACGTTTTGTCAGTCAGAAAGACAAGAGAGTAAATGAATTGAGAGTTCTCAAGGTAATTTACATTTACTAAAAAGAAAGAAAAATCCAAACTTATTTGCTATTTGCCACAAGTTTTATTGTTTTAAGTCAACACCCAAGTCTGAAGCTATTTTTTAATGACAGCATTAATGACTGATGGAGAATAATTTCAAGAGACAGAAGCTAACTTATCAGTATTAGAATCAAAGAGCTTACTAAATTAGAGCATATGTCTTCTATCCCACGTATTAAGACATTTCCACACCTGTATTTTTATCGTACAAGAAGTTTATCCTTTGTCACATCAGTGAAGACACTGATTGATCTCCCGTAAAAACTAAGAAGGTAAATATTTTTGTCTGTGCCGTTTGTAAAAGTGCAAACTTCTGGCATCATAAGAATCAATCTTGAACCATAGTCTGGCATTGCACTGATCAGCGAAAGGATATTGTTACTAGAATGATGAGAAGATGCACTAAAATAGCATATCTGAATGTATGTAATAGTTTAACACAATGCACAGTTGTTTTAGCAATATAGTATGACAATATAATATGCTAGCAATACACTAGCAATAAATGCTACCTGTTCTCATAAAAAATGAAATTAATGGACTTCTTAAAAATGCAAAACACACAAACTAGAAAGTGTATATTGAAATGTTAACAAAACTACAGAATGCCTGATCATTTGGTTTCTTACTGAGGCCAGCAACAGTTCACATTTTAGTGCAGAATTGTGTTTTGAAACATGTTAAACTAATTCAGTGCTTTCATCTTTCAAGCTTAATCCAAAGACAATTGAAGTTCATAGGAGTGACACGAGATCTTGTTTCTCAAGACATACTGGTATTTTTATCTATGCCAGTCCCACTGTGGAAATCTCTCTGGTGACAGTGATGCATACTTTTTCTCCTTTCCCTGGATGTTGCAGGCAAAGCGGGAAGTTGATGTGGGGCAGGACAGCAAGCACAATGGTAAACATAATGATAAATAGTTACGTGTGGTCAGTGTTATTATTATTTCTGTTATGAAGTGATTTATTACACAATATTTTATACAAATGGTACTTTTAAAAATAGAAGGGGAGTGTGGAGAATTAACAAAATGGTCTTCTTATACAATGAAAGAAAGGCAAACAAGGAATAAAATTAATCTTCACTCAATGGAGATAAATTTGGATACAGAAAGAAAAAAGCTCCACTCTTTTTGAAGTACCTTGCTGTGTGGTTAGAATTAATAAACAATAAAGTGATGAATTAGATGACATATTTGTGCAGTACTTTAAAAATAAATTAGGAAAGATAAATAAGAGAATTTCCTCAGTATTTTCAAGGATTGAAGGTTTTTTTGTGACTCATGCTTTCTGTAAGTTTTCCTTCCTGTTTTCTAATGAGAGGATTTTTCACAAGCTTTACTTCAAAAGCCTCTGAAATGCTAGATTTTCTACAGTACTTAGAATAAGTGCTTGGTTCTTGTGGAGTCCCTAGGCCTTGGCCACAAACACGAGGCTATGAACATTATTGTAACTCACATGCTCAAAGCTCTCTGCTACTTCTTTGCCTACCTGTGGTTTGTCTATCCAAATACAGTGGTGTTCATTGAACAAAGCCTGTGTGTTTCAGTGTTTTTGCAGTAGTAATATGTGTATGTGTGCATGCGTTTGTGATAAGCAACCTCAGAGAGAATAGATTTCATCTAGAATTAAGTTACTTGTGTAATAATAGTCCAGTTCTTGAGTATTAAATTAGGCCCTGCCTTCTATATATTTGCCTGAATATATTGCCCCAATAATTGAATTGGCTTCAGAAGACTTATTCTTGATTGGCACTATTGTAGTGCCAATCTGTACTGGCAGAATCTAATCGGAAAACTTTTCACAGCAATGTTTTATTTCAAAGAGACATATTTTATAGTAATTGCGCTTTTAAAATATCTGTACTCTGATTCATCACCCTTTTAAAACTATTCTTGGGATCTAAATTCCTGATGTAAATTTTGGTAAATGTGAGGAAGTATTAATAATGAGCTCAACTATATCCCAAACTGCAGCAGACATACTGGAATGATTCTTATAAACTAGACCCTTGGAGCAAAAACACACACTGAGGGGTACTTAGCAAAATCCACTGCAGGAAATAAAACTGCTTCTTTTTGACATAGGTTTGGCTCATTAAACTGCAGTGATTGCGTTTTCTGTGGCAGAAGAGATATTCTATGTAACAATTACCAACAAGTTGGTAAATAGAGTGGGTCTGTACAAAAGGACAGACTCATCTACAATGAAATATTTCCTCAACATCTGACCCAGAGAGCTCTGCAAGTGAATTTCCGGGCAAATAAATGACTGAACTGTGTGAGGAGCACCATGTTTTTTTCAGACATTGCACATTTTCCGTTAAAATCTTCAAATGTAAGAGCTGCTGTCAATCAGCCTCAAAGGACTAAGATCTTTCCCAGATAGCATGTCTAGAGTGCTAAAATCTTTTTCGACTATTTTCGCACATGTAAAGATGACTCCAGATCTGTCTGTATGAATTTTGGATGCATGCCATACTTATGTAGCTACTTTAACTGCCAACATTTAATTTTCTTTTAGCTTTATACAGAAAGAGAGAGAAAGGAGGGAGGGGATTGGTGGGGGAATGCAAGATTTGAATATTTTTAAAAGATATATATATTATAAAAATCAAAGATGGTGCTAATTATAAAGAATTATAATTATAATCCATTTTGGGAACAGCATGCCTGTTACTCTAGCCATTTTTGTCACTTTGGCTGGTGATAATTTAAATTTCAACTGCAGTTTCTTTGTTCAATTAGATTTTTTATGCCTACTTCAGTTTCAGGGAAATAAGTGACATGCATAGTTTAGAGGGAGAGCCTAACCCTTTTGTGCCATTGTGTTCTTGGAATTTAGGATTTCCATTTCTGAATAAAGCATATTTCACCCCTGGTGAAATCGCTATAGCTGAATAGCATTGTCTGATAAAGGCCAGAAAGACAGAATTTTAATAAGCATCGACTCACAGCACTGAAACAAGTTAGTGTGAAGTTCTACATATGTTTACAATGTTCATTACCCTACATACAAATTTCAAAACAAGACAGGCTGTTTACAGTGTGTGTATTTAGCTTGATGTCTTGTAGCAGGAGTACTTTGAGGAATGAAACAGTGAAAGCAGGCAGCAGAAGTGCTCTTCAGCTTAATCTATTAACTACAGTTCATAGACCTTGGTAGGAAAGGGAGGCCCCTAGCTAATCTTTTGACTTTGGTAAGTGGTCTTGGGCACCGAGTTCACAATAAAATAATCAGAGCTCAAGGGGGCTTTCTAAGCTGCATATAATTCAGTATTGAATCTCCCTATGAAAGAGTGGAGGTCAACACTACATTTTACTGTAATCTTGTTTGTATACAATGATTTCTTTATTTCATAAATTGGTTGATGAGAAGATTGAGATGAGTGTTTCATTATTTTCTATGAACAGGATATTTACTGATCCTCTATCTATAAATATTCCCAGAAGTGAATTCTTACTTGCGCAAAGACTTCTGATTAAACATATTTTTGGAACTCCATACTCACATATATGAAGAGGTCTTATTATTTATTTTTTTATCACTGAAGTTTTTTGTACTTTTTCATTATAATCCTAATTGATGATTGTATGTACTAATGATTTTTTTTTATCCTATAATTCTTGGAAATCTAAAATTCAATTTTAAATATATGATAGTTTGTTAAGTTTACCATAGATACTCTGTTTGTTGCAAAATATTGATAAAAATTATAAAAATATATTTTACTTCATATGGCCTCCTTAATCTGCAGCAGAATTCATGGCAGAGATAGGCTGTTTTTTAGGCTATTTTAAAGGAAAGCTACATGCAAAACTTTTCAATATGTTTGATTATTCATTATGTATATGTAACAGTTGCACAGGTGACCTCATTACTTATTTGTTTTACCTTATCTTTATATTGGAAAGCATAACAGAGTTGCCATTTTCTCTGAGTGCAGAATCTGAAGTTTCCTAATGAAATGTGATAATATGATGCTCATGATGATTGAACAAAGAAGCATTTTCTGACAATCTCTACTCAGGTGGCTGAGAGGAATATGTGAGCCCAGTCTCTAAAAACAAAGTAAAATAAAACAAAGAAAAGAAAACCTTTTTATTAAACTAATATTGAAAATGTCTTTCAGATACTCCCTCCTTCCTTTGCTTGGAGTCAATGGGATTCTACTGATTTCTGCCTGCTGATGATTTGGCCCTGTGTCTGTTATAACCAGAGTTACAATATGCTTCACTGTAATCATAGCAGACAGTATTTGTTCAATTAAGCCAACATCTGGTGCAATGCAATAACTCAGAGTGATAATTAAGTCCCTAAAAAAGAAAATCTGTATTAGACAGCTTTGTGTCTTAAAAATACAGCAATAGAGTGATGATACTATAAATGTAACATAATTGTTTTTCAAAGATTCTGATTTTCTCCTTTTGCTTGCTTTGGTTTGCAACATGCATTATAGTGCATCAATGCATTCAGCTGCCTTAAGGCAGCTTGGTGACATTTCTCTTCTGGAACTCTATGGAAATAACACTATGGTGGATCCATGGTACCCTTAAGGTCATTCTACTCAGTAGGTTTAGAGACAGTAGTAGTTGGAACTCTTCTGAGAGGAAATCTTTATCCAAACATAGGATCACTCCTTATCATTTCATGTAGCTAAAGTGCCAGGCTATGGGGAGAGCCCAGTCCCAAATACACTAGTCTTTCCTAAGAGGAAATCCTTTCCAGGGCAGCAACTTTGATGCCTAGAAATGGGAGTGTGTAATTTTTATTCTTCCCAGTGGTGGTGCATCAAGCCCAGGAAACAAAGAAACAAACAAACAAACAAAAACAGGCTTATAAAATAAAGATCTTGTTCTGTTGCATAGATTATCTTTGGTTTTCTGATAGCCAGGAAAAGCTATATGAACCTCATTAAAGCGTGAAGTAGTTGGATTGTATAGACCAGAGATTTAAAAAAACATGAAGGGAAAGCTGATGAGAATTAATTTATTACTGGAAGGATTAACATTAACCTAAAAAAAAAAAAAAATCCTGTGTGGAATACATATTAATATGTAGAATATGTTTTACTTTATTATCGAACTTTTTAGCAAGTCTAAAATTTATCCATCTTTTCATCTTAGAACTGAATGAAAAAACAGATTACAGTGATTAATTTAGAGGTTGTCAAATTTTTATTTACTTTGTTGTTATATATGAAGCATATTTAACTTAAGAAATGGTGACCTTCCAAAGTAAATGTGTAGGAGTAGGGAATAGTAATTCACTTACTTTTCAAACACTAAGCAACTAAAGACTGTCAATATAACAAGTGATTCTTATTTCAAGCATATGTCAAGCTTTATTGACTTTACAAAAAACACATATAAAAAAGCATGATCATTTGTTGAAGAGCCAATGGCCTTGCTGTATTTGGAGGATAGGTGTCCACCTTTCTATTTTTCATCAGACTATGGTGTACATTATCTGTATCTTTCGCAATAAAAAGAAAAGTGGTCCATTTATTGCTTAGTTTCAAGTTGTAGTTTATGATTTCTAGCTGGGTGTAGAGGTTTTAGAAGCTGAGAAATTATTATTCTCACAGATGTGATATTAATTGCAGTGTTAATGAAATTTATCAAGAAAATATTCCAAAAAACTATTGTCTGATTAGTGCGTTTTCCTGCCATTAAAAGAAGGTCAGCATGAAACAAAGATAAAATATGTAAATGTGCAGGAATTTCTATACACATGTCTAAATGAAACCCTCCTAAGTTCTGACCTAAGGAGAGGAAGGGTCAGCCACGTCAATAGCATTGACACTGAATTTAAATTATGTGAAAAGACAGATAGTGGAGTTTGACAATCCAAGAGAGAGAAGTAAATGAAGGTGGAAAATCTAACAGTACTTGTGCAAATATACAATAATCTCTGTTCGTTTTCTCTGTTTTGCAGGCCTCCTACGCGTGCAGCTGTTACACCAAAGAGCTGATGTCAGGATGACTTTAATTACCTTTCAAATACCCTGCATCTTTTTTCCACAGGATGGAAATCAGTTTCCACTTCATTAAGATATAGCTTACATTGCCTTAATGAATAAATAACTACATTTGGTATACTGAGTATAAGATCACCATAAATTAACTGGTTGCTGTAAATTGTAGCTGTCACATGATCTTCCTTTAGGATTTTTTTTTCAGAATAGAGGGAAAAAATGAGAGGGAAAATATATACTACTAAATAAGATATCTAAAATTTAAGTCCAAGTATTTTGTTATAGATTAAAGACCTTTGAATTGATAGATATTAGTATCATTTCCTGAATTGTAATGGAAAATTTAGACAATTTTGAGTAGCCTTTGAGAGCTTGTTACAGCCAAAAGGAAGTTTCACTTTCATTCCAAATACATTTTTTCTGTTCTTTCTAGATTAGATCTGGTATTTTATATTCTCCCTATAGTTTGCATTTCATTTTTCCATCCTATCTTTTTTATTTTTTTCTCTAATCTCTGTTCCTCTCTTCCAGGGATGTTCTCTGTCATTCTCTTTATATTTACAATCCAATTTAACATAACCTTTTTGTTGTAAACTTGCTGAAATTTTAGCCAACTCATCTCAATACCTTTGAGACTGAAAGGTTTTTCTGTTTTTTTAGTATTCCTCTGTACCAACATCAAATTTCTTTTTTATTTCAGCTCCACTGGCAAGTCATGTTCAGAGGAAAATTAGCAAAAGCAAGATAGGACTGTATTCTGACATTCAGTACAAAAAATTTCCAACAAAGAAGTCAGCTATATACAATCTAGGCTGTAAATATCTACTTAAAGATTTTTTAAAACAAAATTAGGATTTTTTCATTTAATTTATGCTTCTCCTGTTTATATACAATATATAATGTATAAATATATACAATTTAAAAACCTGCACAGCACATAATTCCACAGAAAACTGCATGTGTTCCCTGTAACCCACTAATTATCAGGGTGGAAAAATGAATGTCCTTGGATTATATAAGACTATTCCCAAAGCAGCAGGCAGAAGAATTTAACAGGGAAGAGATACTAGAATAAACCATCCCTATGCAGAAGATGAGAAGTTTCTCTCACTCTTTTATTAAAAGTCTTATGCTCTTACAGAAGTCTATTTATAAACAGTAATAATATGATTAAAAAAAATACCTAGTATTTTTTCGTAAGTTTATGCTCTTGTGTGTCTACAAAACCAGGCATCCCTCAACCAAGTTTATCATGTTTTGCATCCTCGGGGCAAAATAAATAGAAAGCTAATAAATCCAATGCAATATAAACAGTACAGACATTCTTGGTATATTTACATAACGTTTGGTAATTCCGTTAAAAAAAATGTTATGAAAGCTGACCATAGCTGACTTTTTATTTCCTGAGAGAGTAAGTTTCAGAAGCATCCAAAATACCAATAGTCTCTTTAATCCTGTAAATATTATTTAACTGAATATGCTTCAATTTTAACTCTGCTGTAATTCAAAACTTACCTGCAAGTCTCATTTAAAAAGAAAAATAACTGTAGATAAAAAAATAGAAATTTTGCCTATTCTTTCAGCTAGTCTTTTGCTAGGTCTTTAATCTTTTCCATACCATTTAGTTCTGTAAACATTAGTACTTTCTGCTTTTGAGATATGCCTTTGTTTTCAGTAGTAGAAAAAAAGGGAGAAAGATGAGAATGATGGAATGTCCTGAAATCCTGTGATAGCATCTTTCTCATAGTGAGTTTCACAATGTACAAGATCAGCTGGTAAACAAGAATATCTGAGAAGCCTGGTTTCCAGACCAGAGTTAAAAAATAAATTTATTAAGAAACTTTCCTACTAGGGAAGCAGTTTCAAGAAAAAGTTCCATAGGACTCTCTCCTGATTGGTGAGTCAAATTAACTCTGAAAGATGGCTTAATTCTTTGATAATTTACCCCTAAAGACTTGATGTCTCCTTAGAAACTTTATTAGAGTAATTGAAATCTCAATGGGCTAAACTATTTTTTTTTCTTTTTTTGTCCTAATGTAATAATTCTTATTTCATAGAATTTTCATCAGGAATGAATCTGACTTTAAATCCTCAGCTGAGGCTATCTAGGATTTCTGTTGTCATTTGACTTTTAGAAGTGCTGCAAATTTGAAATATTGTTACCCAATGTCTAGTCTTCATTCTTCACCTATATACATGGACTGAAGGAACCACTAGTATTAACAGAACATATTAAATATATGTATATTTCGAGCTATACAATATCTTTCAATCACTAATTGATTTTGATCACTTATATAACTTAAATTAACAGAAGGCTGATTGATAGTCTTTATACATATATTGTCACCGAACATGATTCAATTTATCTTCAATAAGATCATCTCATGTCTGACCTGTTACGTGCATTCTAACAGTAAATTACCTTTAGATTACTGGATAAGAGAGCATATAACCATGTTCTAGCATATATAATATGCTTGATTATATATCCCATGTGCTATATGCTATATAATAATATGCTATAATATAATGAAACTCAGAGCTATTTTTTTTAACATCTAGTAATGTCTTTAAAATGTAATTGTCCGAGTTCAAATTCAAATGTTAACTTTATTGACCAGTTCCAATTGCTAAAAGCAAGTCGACATTTTTAAGAACCACAGTGTCAAAGCATATATCAACCTACCTTAAATCTAATATTAGAATGGATGTGGATAAGAAGAGAACTCTCTATTTCAAATAATACAATATCTCTTACTTACTTAAAAGTATTTGGGTAACACCTGTAACAGGCTGCAAAAACTGGAAAGGCCAACCAGAAATGAGTTCTAGACAGAGAGATATTTATTACTGTAAATCACTCTTCCTATTAGATTTTTTCATTAGTTTCTATATTAATAAAGAAGATGATTAATGATTTTCTTTTTATTTTTTTTCCATGAGAACTACATTTTTGTTTGACCTTCTTGTTCATCATTCCTTGTGTTGGAAGGATGATACAACCAGGAAGATACAATGCAGCATATATAACCCAGCTGCTCCAGCCTTCCCAAGATTTTTTAAGGAGAATTTGTTATCTTTGCAATAATTCAGAAAATAATTTAGATTTATACACACACACACACACACACACACACACACACATACAAACATATTTATAAGGAAGTAAGGTATAACACTCATCTTCAGTCATCAACAGTAAATCTGGAATACAGAATGATGAAAGTATAAAAAGTTATTAATGTTAATATCAACTAAACATTGTTTTTAAAAACCATATTTCTCTATATTAAACTCCCTTGCATTATTTTTGAGTAAAGCACCTCTATTTGAACAATTTATGGTGGGTTGAGGTTAGGGTTTATAGTGGTAAACAAATTACTGTAAACAGAAACCAGTGTATTTAAAATTAACATAATTAGTTAGAATCTACATATGCATATTATTTTGTGGATTTGAGAGACCTGATTCAAGTGGCAAATCTATTGAGATCTTTTTTACCCCTTATATATTAATTTAAATTAAAATATATTACAGGAAAAAAATCATGTGGGTGCCTTGAGGTCATGGACATAAAAAGGAAAAAAAATCCTTCTAGAAATGTAAAATGTATTAAATAAATTTTAAAAACAATAAAATCAGGTACATTAAAATATGAATTTATTCATCAATGAGTCAAATGAACTACTCCTTAGAGCATAATTTGTGATGTCATTATAATTCCAAAATGCATGGCAGGGAAAAGCTCAAGAAATTATGCACAGTATAATAGAAAACAAAGAATTCATTCAAGGAAGAGTTAATATTATGAGAAGAAATTCATTCCAGAAGAAAGGATTAGGACCCTGTTGAGCAAAGTATGCTCTCAACACAATCCAGTGTTTGGAGTGCAAAAATAAGCAGCTTCATGACATAAGAGATTTGAGAAATACTGGTTTAAAACTGAAGAGTAAATATAAATAATCAGGAAGGCCTAAAGCATCTTCAGTTTTAAATCTTTCACTTCCTTTTACTTCTGTCTTAACTCTTCTAATCTTATGATTCATTTCTCTGAACATTTCAATATCATTTCTTCTGCAGCTACAGTTCTTCATTGCTCCTGTCATTTTATTATTTCTGCTCTTAGAAGGCTCTTGTATGTGAAACTTCTTTGTCATCTTCACCATTCCTTTCTCCTGTGGTTAATGTCTTCTCTTGATGAAAATATTTGCTTAAAAGTGCTACTTCTAGTGAGAAAGATTTAATGTTAAAGGTTAATTAGATTAGTGGAAGATATCATGATCAATCATTCTGTATCTTCCTTAGAATTCTTGACAGCTGTAGCCTTTTCTACTTTTCTGAAGTAGAGAAAGGATATCTACAATCTTTCTTTAATTATACTCTCTTCTCCATAGGCCATTCCTGGGATTTTATACTAAGAATCTCATTTTTTTTTTCCTCTCAGATTATTACCCACCTTCACCGTTTGTTCAACAAAACTTATTCCATAAAAGAAAAAAAAAAAAAAAAAAAAAAAGGGAAAAAAAAAAATTTCTATATCTTTTTTTTGAGTATTTCTCTTCCCTTAAAAGTCCTCCAGGTGGTAACTTAAACTTTCTTGTTTACTGCTTCCCCTTATTTAAATTATTTCCTGATTACAAATGTCTCCCTGTGGTTTCTTTTCCTTAAACATCCCTACAGAGACAAATTTTCAGCTTATTTCAAATTTGTTTGAAGAATCCTTTATTCACTGGAAATACTCAGCTCGCCCCTAGTATATATCTTTTAAATTCTCTGCTCCTCTTCAATACATGGTCTTAATTTTAATTTCTTTTTTTTCTTCTTTTTTAATTTAGTAGCAATCACTATTGAAGTACTCAACACAAATGTTTATGTCATAGTTTTCGTAAGGAATTGTCTCTGAGTTTTTCTCATTGTAATAAATGCAATGCAACTTATTAAACAAGTTTGAAAACAATGTTCATATAATGATATCAGACTGCAAAAGCTACCATTGTAACATTTGCTTTACCATAACGAAGCAGTGGTACGAAACACTCTTCAGTGAAAATGTCTTGCTCGGAGATTGGCGATTATGGAAATGAACTTACAGTGAAAAAAATTGATTTGGGAAACATTTTCTAATGCTTTAAGTAGTGATATGCTAGAATATATTACCTATTCAGGTTGTATAATTTTGAAGAATGGTAGGGAGACATTCTCAAAAGGATCATTCAGTTGGATATGACCTTGCTGTGAAGCCCCACATGTTACAGCTTGATGTGCGGATATATATTTTTTTCTTAATATATCAGTCTATAAACTGCAGCAGATTGAACACTACTGTTTGACATGATAAATGTCAAAACTTTTTTTCCAGAGCACTAGTAGTGGCCTCCAAGTATAAAATGAAAAGACAGGTTTGAAAACTAGTGCACTCTTTCCAAGTTAGACGCCATATTCTTCAGTAAGACACCACGAGTCTTGGTCTTTAAATTGCAAAGGTCTAAAAAAATATGGTTTTGGAGACTATACTATAGTTGCACTATAGTACAGTGCAGTTGCACTGTACTATAGTGCAACTATAGCTTTGGAGATCATAGAATCATAGAATCATAGAATGCCTAAGGTTGGAAGGGACCTCTAGAGGTCATCTAGTCCAGCCCCCCTGCA
>JAWLRI010000971.1:1143149-1165303 GCA_034781795.1 Crypturellus tataupa
CAGACACCCACCACAGTGTCTCCCACATTAGCCTGCCCTTTAACCCTTACCCACAGGCTCTCAACTCGTTCATCATCCACTCCCAGATTGAGCTCTGTGCATTCCAGTTGCTCTCTCACATAAAGAGCAACTCCACCACCTCGTCTTCCCAGCCTGTCCTTCCTAAAGAGCACACAGCCTTCCATGGCAGTGCTCCAGTCGTGCGAGCTATCCCACGTCTCTGTGATTCCAATGAGATCATGGCGCTGGGACCGCACACAGATTTCCAGTTCATCTTGCTTATTCCCCATGCTTGGTGTACAAGCATTTCAGGGAAGTAACCGAGCATGCAGGTTCCCCAGGAAGAGTGAAAGAGTGCCCTCTATAATCATTTCCTAACCTCACTTCGCCATTACCATACTTGCGCTGGACCCCATCAGAACTTGGCTGTGTGGTACTGTTTGCCGTGTCTGTGTGACGCTCCCTGTCCCCCTTCTCGTCTAGTTTAAAGCCCTCCTAACCAGACTGGCCAGCCTTTTGGCAAGGAGATCTATGACAATATCTTTTTTTGGATTAATTCAAGGTTGTGAAATGCTTCCAAAATACAAAGACAGTAAAGATGCATTGCAGTGTACATATTTTTAACTCAGAAATTCCCTAAAATGTTTGACTGCTCAGAAATGTCCTGGGATTTGCAGTGCTATGAAAGACTATTGTAAACTAACACAAACTACACTAATGTATAGTTCTTTTTTTGTCCCAAAAGCTACATAGATCAGTGGGTCTAGGGACAAAGAGAAGAGTCCACATATTCTGACCTTCAAACAAGTCAGAAGACATGGATCCCCTGTTTTTCCAAAGATTTGGGAAAAAAAAAAAAAAAAAAAAAAAAAAAGCCTTGCCTGCAGGAAAACCATCATTTGTGATTTACAATATTTAAAAAAAATATTTTTTTTGTGGTGTCTTTAAGACTTTAGAAAGCCTTATAACAGAATAATGTTCTGCACTCTGTTCTGCACTTCTAGTTTTCAAAATGAATTGTAACATGAAAAAATACTATAAAGTTTTGAGCCATTATGCAATAGCAAATTGAAGCATACAAATCTGCAACTTTGTGGTCTACAAAGTTCTGTTTTCTAAAAACCAGGGTTTCCAACTCCATTTCATAAAATAATTAGCTAAATAAATATCATAAAATAGCTAAATAAATTTCATAAATATTTAGTATTGTGGCAAACTGTGGACTCAAAAAAACCATATTTCTTTTCTTCTATAAGAAAGCTTTCATTTGTTTGAAGACTTCTTCGATCTTATTTTTGTTTTGTATTTTTTAGATTACTCACCTTTGCTTTCTGGATTTTTTATTTTGCTCCCTTCTGGATCATATTCAGTTTGACAATTGTAATACAGCACCCCAGCTTTCCATGGGATGTTTTCCATGAGAGTTTTGGGACAACACCCAAAACTCCAACTCTATGTCTTCAGCTTGTCTAGAACATTCTGAATTCTCAGTCTTCCAGATTACACATAGTAATTTCAAGAAAAAACGTCGTAAGCGTGAAATGGATGGAAACAGTCCAGTGAGCACCAAAACACAACCAGTCAGAGAACATGTGACACCATTGTTCATGTATGTTTAAGAAGGAATGGTAGGTGCTAGGGGCAGAGAATAGAAATGTGAGAGATAAGACAGGAGAGGCCATTCATGACAGTAAACTCATGGGACAAATATGAAGAGACATTTTTGAAGAAACAAAACAGAGGAGGCAAGCAGAAGGGGTCATGCTTGGAGGTGTAGTCCTGGAAGGGGCCTACTGCAAGGGGTGCTGCAAGCCAGGGGAGGACACCTCAGAGGAGCCGTAAAATTTGGTGGGGATGCACATCAAAGCAGAAGAAATGAACAAGAAAGCAGAAGCAATGGAAGAAAGTAACCAGAGAGGAGCAGCACAGTGAAAACATCCTACACAAGAGATCTGTACTGCTTAAAGAGCTTGGGTGAGACTGTGTGTAACATGTAGCAAAACCAAAGAGAAGGGGAAGGTCGTGGGGAAGAAAGGTTTTGGACTGAAAGAGAGCTTGGGAAAGGGGAAGAAAGGTTTTTCCCTACATTTTTTTTTTAATTGATTCTGTTTTCTTTATTTCTTACTACCAGGATAGGTTTATGTTAATTGGCAATAAATTGAGCTAAGTGAAATTTCCTGAATCAAGACTGTTTTGCCAGCAACAACAATGCAAGTTTAGAGTAAAGTTCTAAGCTTCAAATATCTTGTGTCTGCTTCTGCAATTATAGATGCCTGTAGGAGAAAAACATTGAAATTTCTGGCAAAGGTCCATAGCTTGCACTGCTGTATATTCTCGACCTTTTAGCATTAGTAGTTTATGGTGAACCTGTCACCTTACAAAAACGTAACTTGAATGAACAGCCTGGGAATATGGTGTTCCTGTGGTATGCACTCATTCCATGAAAGTCATTGCACAGTAAAGACTGAAAAATAAAGAGTGCAATCTGCAGAGATGAAAAGTTCATTACTCTCTGTCTTACCACTGAAATAGTTCTAGCAAAACGAGACTGATGAAGACCAAACATAAACTTAGGAAGGACAGTGAATGAGTCATATTTTTGCTCCCAGAAGGTGTAGCTTTTTCAAGATCTTATTATGGGCACAGCTGTTAGAAAGTGGATGAAATATAGGCTGTTACTGTATGTTAAATTTTCTTTATAAAAGTATTTTCATGTATTCATTGTTTTTTTTCAATGCTGGTACAACACCTTTATGAGAAAAAAAAGAAAACATTCCTCTTGCTCTCTTTTGCTTCCCTCCGCTAGTAATACCTCCTTGCATATTCCACATTTTATAAATTTTATAACAATTATATAAGCAAAAGTAAGGAGAACTGTAACTGGAAGAAATGTCCTTTTTAAGAGTGCAAGAAATATTCATCTTGTTTTAACTTGACCTAGTTGTTTGCCTGACTCCACTATCACAATGAGCAATGCCCTAGAACAATCCTTTTGTTGCCTTTAGACTGTTTTAGTTACTATCAACGAGTTTATGCATAATTAATCCTAACTATAAAAACATAAAAATTACAGAAAAGGACAGAAGCAATAGTTACCTTCTGAAGATGGCAATATCATATCTTATCATGCAAGCTTTTCTGCAGACTACAGAATGTTGCTTTATTGGAATCAGGGAAAGGAAACACTGGTCTTTTCCAAGTTATTGCAGTTGTGAGCATTTCTTGTGTTTTGGGTTTGGTATCTTGATTTTTTCCTGACTGTCTACAGATAATAAACTTTACAGACACTTTTTTTTATGTATTACACATATACACACTATTGCACGCTCTAACTTTTATTAAGAGGGACCTCAGGTACACGGTAGAGGGAAAGCTTGGTGATCTCCAATCTTGCTGACCAGATGAAAAAGTGTGGAGCATAATATGCATGTCCCTTCTTTGTCTCAGAGTAAAGGAAGGATCAAGAATCAGTTCTTGAGATCAGAACGTAGGATAAGGCAAGACTTTAAAACCTCACATTTGTGATGATTATTTTTGGATTGTAGGTGCCAACTTAAGCTAATGATTGAATCATAAATTCTTATTTTTTTCCTTTCTCTTTTTTTTTTATTTTTTCCTTTTTCTTTTTTTTTGTCTTTTGTTCATCTTTTTTTTTTAATGCTATTGCTTGAAGCACTTAATATTTATATTGCAAAGGTTTATATATATATATTTATATATTATTTTACTCTTTAATTTATATTCTCTATGTATTTTCTGTGTGGCAACACATGTGCTGTGATAGTGCTAATATATTGTAAAAAGTATTCATATAGCTTTTAATGGCATCTACTGGAAGAGCAATAACTATAGAGACAGCTACATACCTGGCATTTAAATTAGCTGACAATTTTTTTTAAAACGTTATCATGTCATTTATCAATGGCCCCTCCATATTATCAGTATTCTAAATAAATGCAGGAGATGTTTTTGTACAAGCATTACATTTATGGTTATTTGGGACATGTTTGTAGATTGACAAAAATCACATATTTAAGTGAATTTAAGTGAATATTTTTTGGTGAACTTTTGGATGATGGCACAAAAATAAATGGTCTTTTCGCCATTTATATCTTCAAAGAAGTAGTTAGCTGCTTTAACTTTCTTCCTTTCTTTTTTTTTTCTTTTTCTCACTTAAGTGTGTGCCATTGTTTTCCTCCCATTAATCTCTAGTAACAAAGTGTTGCATCCTTTTTTTTCCCCTTTATTCATTAAATAATACAATTTGAAGGGAGTAGTGAAATACGATATTGTTGCACCCCAGGGAGGATGATAAGCAAAATGGGAGAGCTTATTTTCTTTGTCTCAATCATCTTTCTTTAGGTGCTAATTTGTCAAAGTATTTCTAAACTACTTCTTATACTCCAACAATTGTATTCTGGTATTGGATAAGCTTATATGAAGAGCTTTAAAATATCACTGATAAACGTTTACTCAATGTTTCATGTTTGATCTTTTTTGTAGGATCTTTATACTAAAGCTGCAATTTATTTTCAATGACTGCATATAAATGCAGCACACGCTCTGCGTCCTAACAGATGCCATCTGTAAAAGCATTTACTTTAAATTAGTGGAATAAGTAATCAAAAGGGCTTTGTACTTAATGCAGAACTTTTGGTGACTATTAAATGCTCATTAGAGGGTGTTTTTGCTGTATGACTGTCAAAATCAGCAGGACGTTTATGTTAGATTTCCTGAGTGGGTCAAGATTGAATATGATTTTACAACTTAAATAACATAAATGAATGCAGGTTATTTCAGAATCTCCAGATGTTCTTTAAACTCCCTGCCCCTAAGCAAAACTTACAGCCAATTTAAATTTTGCAACAATGTTACTGTGCAGATTTTTGCTTCAACTGTTTAACAATTCTTAGAACATTCTACTATTTCATACCTTAACCATCACAAACAAACAAAAATGAATATTATAATGAGGCCTGTTTCTTTAAGCATTTTATTAAAAATACTAGCCGTATAAAATGTTCCTTACAAAAGGAAAATTTCTAGCCTATTTTAGGTGGCTTGACTAATCTTAATTGGACTTAATCTAAAAATGAGGTAACTACTGAAAAAAAAATTCTGAATGTAAACAACAGCTTGAAAGTCAGCTATATAGGTATGTATTATAAAGTTTACATAAGTGCCTTTGTGTTCATATAGACTTAATAATAATTTCTGAAGCATCAAAAATTACACAGGAACTTAAGGAAAGGTTTCTTGGCAGTAAGGGTGACAGAGCACTGGAACAAGCTGCCCAGAGAGGTTGTGGAGTCTCCTTCTCTGGAGATCTTCAAAACCTGCCTGGATGCAGCCCTGTGCCACGTGCTCTAGGTGACCCTGCATGTGCATCGGGGTTGGACTAGATGACTCTACAGGTCCCTTCCAACCTTGACCATTCTATGATTCTGTGATTCTTTGTCAATAAGAAGTATATCTACTTATATCCTAGTTTTGTTATCTTGCACATAGTTATGCTAATTCTAACCTTTGAAGATAGTAACATCTGCTAGGAATAAAGCAATAAAGGTAGATACAGAGCTAGCTTATAAAGTTTGGTAAAAACTGCATAAAGTGGCCTCTAGGCAATATATTTTCGTTTATAAACTTCCACTGGACAATAACCAGGAGAAATGCACACAGTGCACTGGAGTTGTATGATGATATAGAGAAAATGTCTTTGAACACCTTGTCTGAAGTTATAAAAATATTAAAACATCAGAATCACTGGCTGAGATATGTAAAGAGACATAACTCAAGAGTTTAAATCACCATTTTAAACAGGATTCCTCTTAACTATTGGAGGTAAGATGACCATTTAACCTAAAGCCTCTCTATAAATTCTAAGAAAATGCCATTGTTTTTTTTCGGAAGGATAACTTTGGAAGGGAACTCTAGAGGGCTTAACTCCTGCTGCTCAGCAGGAATCTGCAGGGTTTTGTCCTATGAGGTCTTGCAAACCCCTAGGGCTGGGGCCTACATGACCTCTCCTAGTGACTGTCCTAGTGAGTAAATTTTACCCATACTGAACATGTCCTGGTTCACTTGTCATTGCCCCTTGTCCTTCCATCATTCACCACTGTGAAGGGCTGGGTCCCCTTCCCATAGGGCCATGGGGGCTCCTGTGAGGTGCTCCTGAGGTCATCACCTCAGATTGAACGAGCCCCCACTCCCTGCTTACAGAGAAAATGCTCCAGCACCAGCCGCCTCAATGTCCTCTGCTGCATTCATTCCAGTAGATTGACCTCTATGTTTGAAAAACAAGTCACTGGATTATTTTTCTTCATATATCCAGCTTGTAGCTTTTGATGAATTGGGAAGAAAATTAACTTATGTTTGTGTTTCCAAGATAGTTAATAAAAAATATAAACTGTGAAGCTAAGTGTTTCTGACCATAAGACAATTCTGCAGTTGTATTGAAAATAAGAAATTTGTGACAGGAGCATAAATAAGCCATGTCTGCCATGCTCAGTATTTGCTGATGAAGCTTTGAACTTCCAAACTCCTCGCACCTGCTCTAAACTAGTCTGACAAATTATACAGACCTTAGTCACATAGTATAACCAAATGCATATCTCATCATTCATTTTGGACACTGAGCCAAAGAATCAACAAGTCATACAGTTTTTAATTTTCACCAAGCCAAAATTATGTTTAACTCCACTTTTGAAAGTATTTTGCATGTGTCATCTGTGAAAAGACAAATGATAGAAAGAGATAATTTCAAAGTGAATTAGATTGATTTTACTTGGTGATCTTATTTACTCATCACAATTGTGAGTGAATTTGCACCAACTCCTAACCAAAGAAAGAGTCTTGGAATTACATTATAAGAGTGTTCCCTCACTATCATGTGTTCAGATGTTATGAGGAAACTATCCCTTCATCCTGACATTGACATGATTGTCTAAAACAAGTTGTGGAAAACCTAAACTTTTCATTCCCTGGGGGATGTGTACTAGTAAAAGACAATAAAGTCAGTTATTCCTCTTCCTGTATTTAGTCCCTCCCTTCCTCTATCATTTACTTCCTTTCTCAGTTTTTATTTGTTGTTATGCAAAACCAAACAGAAAATATTTTCCTTAAAAATTAATCATGAGTATTTAAAACACATACCATTTCAATTCTAGTTAAAAAGAAGTTCTCTTTTGACTCATAAGACAGTTGGGTATTATGTACTGTTTTCATACTTATTCCTATGTTCCACTTTTTTAAAAAAAATCACATGGTCAGTCAACCAAACCAAGAACAAATGAATGACTTTTAAGCTTCTACTGAGCACTTTGACAGGTCAGATCTACTCTCATAATGAAGTATCTCATATAAAGCAGAAAGAAGAAAATCATGGGAGAAAAAGGGATCATATACGAATCCTACAAGCATATGTGAAAGTAACTTTTTTTACAGGGGTAAAGTTCTCAGGGGAGAAGTTTAAATTTGTTGGATTCAGTTGGGACTCAAAATATATTTGAAGTCCAAAACACAGGACCAAAATATTGACTGTCAGCATTTTGCATCAGTTTTTGTTTTGTTTTGTTTTCCCCCTTTTCCTCAATCTTGTTTGTATAGTCAGAACATTACTAGAAAAACAAAATCTTTTAATTATCTTTCTAAGACTCTACTGCTAAGTGGATAGTTCAAAGTTCCCAACTTTAATATATATACTGTTTCCTGTTTAAGAAAAAAAAGTCTAAAATTAGCAAAATAATGGACAAACACTTCTATATACTGTTAAGTATGTACAAATATTCACTGAGAATAGTAATGCTTGTCTTACTGAACTGAGTTTAACCCTATATTAATTAAAATCAAATTTTGCCTGGATGATAACGTGAGCCTGTTGAAGCTGGTTTTCACTGATATTTTCTTAAACTGCTGCAGATTTATGCGTATGCTTGTTTATTTCAATTTAAGAGTGATTTCTTGAAAATGAATTCTATTTAAATGCTTACAAAACTCAGGTTATGGGAAAATGAAATAAACTGCTTTAAATAGAAAAAAAAAAACCCCCGACTTTGCAGATTTTAGAACTGAGTTACCCAGGTAAGCATTGTTGTTGCAAGTAGATAATGCCTAAATATCGTTAACGACATAGTGTCAATATTACACACTAAGTAATATATTTAAAGACAGAACAAACCTATAGTCAACGCACGAAGACATACTGTCTGTCAAATATGAAAATCCATACTTTTTTACATCAATTCTTCTTATATTGAATCTATGCAATTGTTCTTCTGTGTTTTAATTTATACGCATTACCCCTTGATCTGTAACTGGCCACCATGAAGAAGAGTTTGACCCCTTCCTCTTTGCATTCTTCCCTCAAGTAGTTGCATATATTGATTAGATCCCCTCTCAATCCTCTCTGCTCCAAGCCAAACAGTCCCAGGTTGCTTAGGGCTTCCCCATAAGATAGATGCTGGCATCTCTTAATCATCTTTGTCGCTCTGTGCTGGACTCTCTCTAGAAGCTCCACATCCCTCTTGTACTGGGGAGCCCAGGACTGCACACAATACTCCAGATGCAGCCTCATCAGAGTTGAGTAGAAGGGCAGAATCATCTCCCTGGACCTGCTGGCAACATTCCTCCTGATGCAGGCCAGGATCCCATTGGCCTTCTTGGCCACGAGAGCACACTGCTGCCCCATGGCTAACTTGTCAGCCAGAACTCCCAAATCCCTCTCCACAGAGCTGCTTCCCAGCAGGTCAACCCCTAATCTGTCCTGGTGCCTGGGGTTATTCCTCCCCCGGGTGCAGGACCCAGCACCTGTCCTTGTTGAACCTCATGAGGTCCCTCATGAATTTGACTCTAAGTTCACAGAGCAATTTGATTTTTCCGGACATTAAGTATAATAAAAGATAGGGCAGATTAAAGAGGAACAAGTTCAACGTGATGTTTTTAATTAATAAACATTCTGTCAATAAGTAGAACAGAGATACCAAAGCTAGTAAACACATAAACCATTTTTTTTCATGGTAAAGCTCGTTACCAACAAATCTAGACTTGTTGATAACACTAACAGTTGTTATTACAATAAGAAAAGAGAGGAAAAAAAAAGGAATAAGGACAAAATAAGGGCAATATATTTTAAGATTTATATATAAAGGCCTGAATGTTCATTCTGTCATAATGACATGACTGAGAATATCAATCAATAAAAAATACATTTTGTTAGCGTCAAAAATGGTTCTCCAAGGAAAAATTAAGATAATAGTTGAGAAAATATGTGGAAGCCTTATGCTTAGATAACATTAATGCTGTGTCTTTACCCTTATGAGATTTCAGATCTCCATGTGTGAAAATGGCACAGTAAGGATATCTCTACTGAACCCTACTGAAATGTACATGAATTTAATTCATTTATTCTTTTTGTGTGTGTGTGTGCGTGCACATTTCCCCCCCAGTATACATGAATACTCTTTACCTTTTCTTTTCCCTCTTCATGTTTGCATATCTTATTTCAAGGACCCTTTTCAGCTTTTTTTTCAAGGCTTACGAAGCACTAAATGATCAGACAAGTATTTAAAATGTTGGCAGCAAAGGAATTGCTACTTATATACCTTTTCTTTCTCTTCCTGCTTATTGCATCCATGCAAAATATTCCATTCTCAAATATTTCCTCAAAAGAAAACTCTATTTTTTGCCCTTTTTTTAATGCTGAGTATTGAAAGTGGGACGAAAGAAACTTTTATAACGTCATCAAGATTATTCATATAATATCTTTGATAAACGGCTATTATCTTTTCTGAAAGGAATAAATCTTTCATGTAAATATTTTTATATCTCTATTTGGAGCTTTACACAGTTTGTGTTTCACTTTTCTACATAGAATTCTTACTGTAAAATATATCATGGTTAATAGTTTAATTGTAACAATGTATGTGTAGGGAAATTAAATGACACTACACACAAAGCTAATTTTTGAAGGCTGAAGAATGGGTTGTCTATTTTTATATACATTTGAATGTACATACATACATACCTCTATATAATTCATCATTGAGAATGTATTATTCAATAACTTCGTGCCTGATTCAAAGATTAGGTCAATTGTTCACAACTTTCCACTGAGTCTTTCTCAGTAGCAACATCGATCTCTAGTTAGGTGCAAGGATCTAGGCTTTAAGCTTTGCAGATGCCACTTCAGTGACCAACAGTAGGGCACATAGATGGAAAATAATTTCAGAAAGGTTTACATTGGGGTGAACTTTACATTTTTGATTTTTATAAAGAGTTGTTTGAATTCTCTAGCTTTTAAAATGAATATACATTTGTTTGACTTTTAACGTCTCTAAAAAAACATGTTGTTTTGTGAATAAGTACGCTGCTACAGAAGCATTAAGATCAGACTTTCTGATCTTAAATGTAAAAGTAATATCCACAGTTAATGTCACAGAGACTCTTAACCAGAAGTCAAAATTCCACATCTCTTTGCCAGAACATTTCTGCTTTATATCATTTGATGATCTATTCACTCCAGGTTTTTGGAATCGTGCTCATCTGGTGAATTTCAGAGGTGTTCCTTGAGAAATTCTGTCAAATCTATCTCCGTCACTTCCAACCTCTTGGTGTTTCTGCGACCCACAGAAGTCTCTCTCTTGCTAATATGTTGAGGTTACACGAGACGCTACTTCCTTCTGTCCTCCCTTCCCCCTGTTTCACAATGTGAAATTTGTTGGGGTAAAACTAGGATGACCAAGAATCATTTCAATGAATCTTCTCATAGACCAAGTTTTAGAAGAGAGGAGGACATATTAGGGCATAAGTACTGCATTAGTAATGTCATTAATTCCTCCTGAAAATGCCTGTCAGAAATGATACTGGGGCAAGGTAAACAGTGATATTCATATTTCCACTGTCACAGCAGCCATCCTGTGACAAGATTCATATCTTCTTTCATTGTACAGTTTCCAGGACCTCATATATCACCATGAAATAAGTCTGGCCAAGGCGAAGAAAATTATTCAGATTATTCTGTTTGAATAATTGATTTGTAAAAGTCTGAATAGAAGTTCAGAGCCTTTTGTATGAATATGTCTTCTTGATAAAGCAAACAACCTCCTCACCTCACTGGACACCATTGAGAAGAGTGACTCTATCCCTTTGAAACTCTCCCTTAAGGTATTAGTATGTATTGATAAGACCCCCTTACATCCTTCTCTTTCCCAGGCTGGATAGTTACAGCTCTCTCAGACTCTCCCCAAATGTTGAGTTCTCCAGTCCCCTAATCAGGTCTGTGGTCCTTCACTGAACTTTCTGCAGTAACTTCAAGTCTCTCTTGCATATGGAAACACAGGATTGGACACAGAATTCCAGATGTGTAATTCCAGATGTGGATCAGGGCTGTAGACAGAAAGGATCACTTCCTTTGGCCTGCTGATAACGTTCTTCCTAACATAGACAAAGATATTAGCCTTCTTCTCTGCTAAATTTTGGTGGACTATATTTCCAGGATTAGTAATGCCACAGAATATTGGCATGTGAGATTATTGACAATGGCAAAGAGTGTGTGTGATAGTTTAAATACTTTCATTTCTCCTAAAGCCTGAAATACAGTGTTTTTTTTGTTGCCTTTTTTTAATTTTTTTTTTTAGTATTGGCAAAGCTCTGCACATATACTTAAGCAAAGTCTAGCTAACAGAGGTTTCCTTTGAAAATGGCTAGGACATATTTTAGGTAATAAGAAGACTTTATTTTAGCTCTGAAGGCTTTTTAGGTTTGCAGAAGTCAAAATGAAAAAAAGTTCTTATATTTCACAATGATTGAAACAAAGCAGCACCCAAATCCCCTAAATAAGTATATTTACTCAGTATTTGCACTGTATTTATACTGATAAATTAATAAAATGAAGTAATATTGACTATTTTTACTTAACTTTTACAATCTTATGACACAAGAATTATGTTAAGAATTCCTGTTTACTTTTTCCACAAATTTTTCTATACCAGCAAAATTATTTTTTAGAAAACAAAATATGTAAAATAAGTAAATAATAATGAATAAAAGAAAAACCAAAAATATTTACCTCAAATACCCCTAAAAGCTGTACATGCTGATCTTCTGCTACATGGTCTAATATCATTTTTGCTTGTCTAAGAGGAAGGAATAAAACATAGCTAACAAAGATATGCTACATTACAAACATGCATATTCACATATTTGTATGACAAACTGAGGTAGAGGAAGGTCTCAAGATTGTCTGAAACATTTCTGCCTCCTGAAGCAAGTTTTACTGAATTTATAAGTAATGCAGTATGTTTTCTAATCCTTTGTTTAATTAATGTAACTCTAAGATTCCAGTGTAACTATTCACACTTACTGGTTTTACATTCACTTTAGTATTCTCTAATATGTGTTAAAATTTAATGTTTTTTCAACATTAGTGTAAATGAATTTATTCATTATGCTTTTCCTGAAGAGTAAGAATGAATGGATATAAAAGAAAAGTGCAATCACACTTTTTAATTACAATTATAATTCACAAAATGCTTTATTTTTCATCTCCTTTCTTTAGGTGCTATTTTTTTCTCTAAGACTTAAGTAAATAATAATCTTAAATAACAGAATAAGTAGTTAAAGCATTGTTAAATTTTATCATTCCTCTATATTTTCCTTGAAGAATATTTTCAATTTGATGTTATTGGTGAGATAAAATTTTTCTCTTTTAAAAGAGAATTGTATCACTTGTAATTTTCCTTTATGTCTGATTATTTGCAGGTTTAATTCAATGTCTGTCTTTAATCATTTTTAATTCAGATTGGTTAGGTTGTAGAGTCAGATACCTTATACTTGAAGTCAACAGGAAAGTTTCAGTGGAACAATGGCAAGCTCAATGAAAAACTAAATATCAGTTTTATAAAGATATATTTAAAATGAGTGATGAAGAGATTGTGCTTAGAACTCCAGATTTGATATTCATAGATATGAAAATATCATAATAATTTTTTTCAATGACAACAAGATTTGGTTCCTCTCTTCTGTGACCTAAGTGACACACCTATACAACGAATCAGTCAGTAGAGCTATGAAAGCATTTCTGGTAAGCTTTAAAGAACATACAGATTTATTTCTTTATTCAAATTTATTCTATTCCGGAAAGGATGGGTTACCTCTTACTTTTTATCCACTATAAGTATAACATCAATAAACCACTAATATGGTAATAACTGACCTGTCATCATAGGCTTAACCTTTAAAGACTAAAGTATGGTGGAACAGATGGGCAGAATTAATGCGAAAATTATATATATATATATATATTTGTTTAGAAGCTGTCTGAATGCATTTCTAATGTCTAATCCAGGTGTTGATTTTAAAATTCAGTGACAAAACAAAACAAACACAAAAAAATCCCCCAAATTCAGACAGTCATATAACTCCACATTATCTTATATTCATAAAGCAGACAACTGAATATTTCCTTTCAATTGACCATGCAGCAAATTTAGTCTTCAAAGGCTGTAGTTTCATTTAGAATTTCTTTCCAAACAAAGATTTCTAAGCGTGTGTTTCAGCAGCTGCCTTCTCAGGTTTCTGAAAAAGAAAAATTAAAGCTCTACTATATTTATTCCAAGTTCTTCTCTGTGACTGATCTAGTATGAGAGTTAATTTTATTTTCTGTTTATCAGGAACAAGGCTTATCAAAGACGCCGTATGTAAGTAATTATGGAAGCTATCACACAGATGGTGGATAATAACGAGTAGCTGGGGAGGATAATTTCTCCTTTTGACAAGTAAAGAGAAATGGCATTTGACTTCTCTTCAGAAATGATAAGACTCAATGCTTGTCAGAGATGAAGTCTGCTTCCATTTTTCTAAGGAAGGGAGACCTAATGTTGGTAATCAACTTGTCTTTCAGAAAACCATTCATTGACCTTCTTCAGTTCAACATTTTATTAGCTTTCAAATTCCAAAGTCGTTACTGCACCTTGGAGATGTGTATTCAAGGAACAGACCCTAAAAGAGAGGAAATAGGCACTGACCTGTGTTTTCATTATTCCCATTGAGGGGAGCTAGAGAAGACAGACAGATTTGCCTTACCTGCTGCTCAGATTCCTTTCTCAAAGGTAGTGCATTCTGAAATTTCTGTTCAATCTGAAGGCCTTTGGGATGTTTGAGCATGTTGTTGTTTGCTGATTTTTATTGCTGCTGAATGTGAGAAAGTTAAATCAGAGTCAGCATGTATGGCCGTATGTTTAAACTAATCTGTATGATAGGAGTAAGTCTAGTAATTGTGGAAGCACATTAGACTCTTCAGACAAGCCCTTCAGTGACACTGTCATACTCTCTCTGACACAAAAGAGGTTACCTACTCTTGCCAAATAAATACCAAGCTTTCTGAAAATCAGAATGAAAATTCTAAACAAGGCAGGATTTTTCTGTGTGTTTTGATGTAAAACAGAAAATGAACTTCAGGGGGAAAGAGGCTCAAGATGTTTGATAATTAATTAGAACAATTTAAAAAAAATTTAGACATTACTAGTATTATGAAACTTTGTCTTTTTGTTCCTGGTGAACAGGTGGTGCTGTTTTTGAAATGGATTTGTAGATTGTGGTGAGGAATTAGTTTTCAAGGTGTGTTTTCCCTTAAGTAAAGCAATATAGACTTTCTGAATATGATCCATGGACCACAGCTACTTTCCAACACCTAGTACTTTCTGACACCTAGGGCTCGTTTTGTAAAATCTTCATGTCTCATATTTTTTCCATACAAACTCCAAATGATCCAGCCAAATCACTAGACTGCCAGGACAATTTGTTTTTAATAGTTTTACTTTAGTAAGACAGATATTAGCATATATGTTGTCATGCTTCTCTTTATAATGAAGATGGATGCAGCAGGAAAGCCAAGGATGGGAAGAGCTGTAAATAGTAGAGGAAATGAACTAAGTAAGTGACTCAAAACATTGGGCTTCCAGGAACAAAAAAAAAAGTGTCAGTGAAAAATAAGAATACAAAACTCAAGAACCTCTATACTCCTCCTCTCTTCTCCATCAATAGTATTGATCATTAGTACACTCACTTTGCATTTCTGAAACTTCTTTGAATATCTATTTTGCTAAATTTAATTTATCTAGGAAATTCAGTCCTGCCACTTCTAGCAGGTTTGTTGCTCTGAAGGAAGAGAGCTATCTGACACAGCTTAAGCACGATGAATTGTTATAACTAAATGAGTATACATTTATATTTTGCTATGTTCTGGTCATTTTTGTTAAAATAGTTTAACAGTGAATGATTAAGAAAAGAGAAATATAATATTTTAAAAACTTTTTTAAAAGTTTGAGTAAATCAGTTTTCTTCCTGTGGTGAAAGTTCATTCAGTTAAAGGTAATAAATCAAATACAAGGGCAGGGCAGCATTAAAAAGTTTTTTTTGGCCCCAAGCATTACCTATATTCCTGCATGTTACCTGTAAGTTTGCTAGTAAGCAAATTGCTTAAGATCAGGAGTAGCTTGTAGGAATAAAAAGTATTATCGACTGCAGATAGTGACCATTATACATTTAAGAGTTAACTTTAGCTTGTGAAGCCTTGGTATTCAGCAAGAGGGATGACAGATCCCTGAAGTTTACTGCTACACACATCAGGCAGGATGTCAGTAATGAGAAATCGCCAAGTAGCTGTCTCACCGAGAAGTTAGAGGAGAAATATTCAAGTGTTTGCCAAAAAAAAATAAAAAATAAAATAAAAGGGAGGGGGACATATTATATTGTTTTGATTTGTGTCATCCATTTGCTTTCCCTCTACAAGAAATCAATGTTTTGTTAAGCCAACTGATTAATTATTTGGCAGTGAGAATATAAAGCTCATTGAACATGGTTCAGCTTAAGGTTTTCCCAGGTGTTAGGGTAAGAATTCAAGTTACTGTTGTGATCCAAAACTTGATCCACTCCTTGCAGCTGTCAAGAGAGGAGTTAGAGAAGGACTACATAATTTACGGCATACATTTTAACACGAATTAAATTTTTGAGGTCTGAGTATAGGTGCCACTCTATCATTATGTGTGAATGTGCCCTATGAAAATGAACTCTGATCTTTTCTCTGAACTTTTCACAGTGTAATTAATAAGCAGAATATCACAACAGACAGGAAATATATATTAAATTAGATCTTCTTAGAGGTAAGCTAAAAAAAAAAGTTAAGGGATAGGACATAAACCATAGCAGTAAATATCACATAGATGTACTTCTGGAAATGTTTTTTTATACTCACCTTTGGTTTAGCCACCCATTTTACTGCAATAATCCCATAATCAGATATTGAAATTAGCAAAACACCTAAGGAGACTCCAAAAAGCGCTTTCAAGGCATGATAAGTAGTGGAATTGATCTGAAATCTGGAGTCCATAGAATCCATAAAAGGTTGGAGAACTTTTATTTTCTTCCTAACCATAATATTTTGTATTAAGTTTTGAAAAAAAAATGTATAAAAGATGTCAGAAATATACAGAACGAAACATGCAGAAAAACTCAAAAGGCTCAACTAATTACATGCCTTTAATTAACTTTATCCCTAGATTAGTTGGGCTTCCCAGAAAGAGCTAAGTGAATTTTTTGTAGAATGTGGCCCTGAGAGAAATAGGACTAAAAATTTCACCTATAAGAACATGTTTTATTAAAAGAGATGAACTATTGTCAAAGAAGGAAAAATTATTCATGAAAGAAGATTGCCAGAGCAGAAATCACCAATCTAACAATAAATGCTTGAGGTAACCCTGCAAAGAAGTAGAGAGTTTCATTGGTTTTGAAACACAAATAAAGCTGCTGAACATGAGGTTTGTCACTTATTACATTCAAAGCTGACTGAATAATTAAAATCAGCAACAAAAAAGCAATGAATAATTTATTTAATGAATTTAGCTTTTTTTTTCCTACATGCTAGTGATCAAAACTTTCTTAAAACTATTCATTATGCAAATTAATTCTACTAATATTCATCTACATTCTTACAAGATTGGATTTAATTATCAAAAGGGTATGTCACTTGTAATGTTTTTAACTAGTCAAAAGAAAGAAAGAGAAAAAAAAAATATTGCTTATATTACTTGATTGGATAAATAGATAACCTGAAGCCAGTGACCAAAAAAAAAAAAAAAAAAAAAAACAGAGCAGTGTAATTATATAAGTATGTTCATGTATAACCAAAACAAGCTTTGAAATGCACCTTCTTGATATGTATCCAGTGATAGAAGTGCTCAATCATTTGTTTCCAGCAAACACAGTCAAAGGGAATTCATTCAGGCTCTGAGATGAACTAACTCTTAACTCTAACTCTGCTTCTGTTTACTTTGTGGATGTTGAAATTCTTCAACTTCTGTCAAGGAAGCAATTTCTGTACATTTACCATGTTACTTTACTAAGGAACTACTGCTGACCACTGTTAAAACACTGAGCTAGAGGTACCATTAGAATGACCCAGTACAGTTATTCTTATGTCTTTATTACTCACATCCCAATAAAATTAAATATTGCCCTTTTTGCCTAAGAATTGTCCATAATAGTTATATTAATGTATGTAGAGAGCTGATAAAAAATATTTCTTGGAAATATTCTAAGACTTCTTTTTCTTTCTGTTTCTTTTTGCGTCATCTGCAAGTATGAATTATCAAGACTCAGTGATATAAGTAGGACTACATTTCAGGACATCTTTCCATGTAATTAAATTATGTGAGATGTAGCAACTGAAAAGGTATTTTAGTTGGAAAGCCATACCCTGTTGCAAATAAAGTCTCTTTGATATGCAGAAGCTTTACAATTGGGATAGATAATATAAGATCTATAAGCCAGATAATAAGTTATTTTATCTTTTTAGCTAAGAATACATGTAAAATGTCCAAAACTGACACAGGGTCAGAGCAAAATTCTATGAACCCTCCAAAATATATTGCATTTTTAAAAAAATCCATGTTGGGTAAAGAATTGGAAAGAATATAACAAATCTGCTAATGCTATTTTTTAAAACACTGTATTTCTCTTAAGTCACTAATTGAAGACAATAAGAACTTAGCTCTTCAGTAAGAATGATTTGGTTTACAGTACCTGTAGCATGCTGCATATAACAATTAATTCAGATGTCATTTATACATGTAGGTATGTGTATTAATTTTTGTATATGTATATACCTATACTCAGGTATTTTTAAACTTTGAGTTTCCTGGTTTCTTAGTCAAGGTTTTCTCTTAAATAAGAAGAAAGCCAAGACAGGAAAATTTCTGCAGGATTTTTTTTATCTGAGTTTTATGAGTCTTTGTGCTTAAAGAACTGCTTCCATCATAGACAATGGTAAAATAAATAAATAAATAAATAAATAAAGCCTAATTCAAAATATTCCATTAGGTTCAATGTGCAAAAGTGGTTATGACATAACTATCTCTGTGTTTCAAAAAGCATGTAAAATATGAAATGCACAAAAATTGATTTTATAATTCAGTTTCATAATACTAGAGTTCCTGGCAGTTTTGTTTTAAGATATGCTTATTTTTATATTTGTTTCTTATAAGTAGAACCTTTTGTTTGCAGGACTGTTAAAGCATAGTTGTTTTAAGACATTTAATATTAAAAAAAAATTGTTAGGTTGTCCTAAAAGCTAGCGATAGATGCTTTTATAATTCAAAACTCATAATAGCAAGCAATCTAATCAGATCTTGAAAACTAAGCAAGAATTTATTAAAAAGAAAGAATAAAAGGCTACTGCAGCTAATGAAGTGAGAAGAACAGAACTAATTTCCTTTAATAAATACCGTTTACTTATTTTCAGTGGCATATCATTACAGCTGAAAGGTGTTGTGAAGAAATGCAAAGAATGTCCCAGCTGAAAACTTTGAGTTATTAAACTTTTGTGATTTAAAAGCAAATTTATACTTTTCTATTTTACATGTATTCTTGCTTTATCTATAAAGTCTTTATGAATCCCGGATAAGAAGCAGATGAAGTTTCCTGGTTGGCATGAAAAAAAAACTGTGTTGCTGAGATGAAGATTGCCTCATTTGGACTGCCACAACATGCTCCCAAAGTATTGCAACTCCTTTCAGGAGTCTGAGTTCAAATAGCCTATATGTTTCTGGGAAATGTGCTGAAAACAACTTGTCTGATCAATATTAGCTGTGTGTTATAGCTAATATTGCTGGTAAGATGCGGAGTATGAGACATCAGACACAAAGGCTTTTCACATAGCTGGAAGACTTGTGTCAAACTCAAGTTTCTCTCACCAGTGTGCCCAGTAGTATATTTCAGTATTGTGCATGTGAGGTTGGAAAGGTGCATATGTAGCTTGTGGGGCCAATATTGCATCTTCCTTATAAATAGATAAATAGATAGGACTAGATGCTTCTAAGTTCTCTGTATAATCACTATGTTTTCCCATTTCCCTCAGCTGATTATAAGTTGGTTGCTTACAACCAGAAATTCACTCTATGTTGAGTAAATAATGACATCAGGATCCCAGAACAGGACCTAGCATTGACCTTAACAATTCAATGAGCCAAGCAGGCTTTGCAGGCCTGTTTACCACAGATGGTGTGGAATGAAAGAAATGAATTTAAAGTACATTAAAGTGCAAGACTTGATGTTTTACAGTTTTGATGCTGTTTTAAAATGATGCAGAGCAATACAGGAATCAATAACATATGGGCTCACCTGATTGACTCCTTGGCAAATAGTCTCCTGTTTTTAGAGAGGCTTTTATGGAAATAAATGAGGATGTCTAACAAATGTGCAGTTTACTATTTTAATATGTAATTTACGAGATTTATTATTTCAGTTTCCAAAAGTAGTTTGTAGGGCATAAAGCAGCATTCCTTATCCAAAATGCACCCCATTATTCACAGTAAATTCAATAAAAGTAATAAAATAAGCAATTTACTTTTTACACTTCAACAGCTCTTCTGTCCTAACATAAAAGACTTAGCAAGTAAGAAGGTATCATCTCTGACTGCACCAAAGTATGTCTGAAACAAACCAGGGCATGGGTGGCTGCTGTCAGAGTGAAGAGCACATTAACTTCCAGCAATGTAATAATGAGACCTTATACTAATAGAGAACCTTTAATCCTATTATTAGATATTATGGAGACTGAGTACCTCATTTTATATGATGCAGAGTGGACTCAGTATCTGATAGAAAACATTGTCATTCAGCAAATAGGTCAGCAGTATGGAGTCAGGAAACCTCAGTTCTGCTGTGGGTTTTTGGTTTTGTCAGCAGCCACTTGTATGATTTCTAGCAAGTTATTCATTTTTTTCCTGATCCTTTGCATTTCACATCTTCTTATAAGTTTCTCATTGCAGAGATTGAATATTTCAATATTGCATACAGCAAGTAGTCAAATAAGAGGTGCTTCAATTTAGTCAAATGCCAAAGTGGGGTGATGGGGAGGGAAAAGGAAATTGTGAAAAGCAGAATAAATTAACTTTAGTTGAACTGGATTTTTTCACAAGCTTCTACTAGTTCTTGAGAAAACTGTTGCTTCACTGCTACTGAAGTCCACAGGATAGGCAGATCCATTCAGATAAAACTTACAGATGAACAGGAGTTTAAACATATAAACTCCTGTATGCCAGAAAAGAAACATCATAAAGTTATATATTGACCCAGAATAAGGATTATTCTGGATCAATACAAATAAAAAATACATATTTTGGATCAAAATAAATCTAGACCACTTCTAGACATTTCAGGACTGAATCTATCACAATACAAAGAGAATTGAATAAGTATGGTAGCAAATACATTCAAAGAGCTTTTAACAATGAATGGCTCCCAGGTTACAAGCTGTATTTTGCATATGACAGGAAAAGTATCTTTACATACTCTATACCTCCTTGTTGTTTGGCCTCTAGCAACAATCTAACATATGCCACACAGGAAAAGTATGAAGCTACTAAATGTCAACCCATTGTTGTAAAACTTTGGTATCTTGGCCCTGCTTTACCCACCAAATTATGCTGTATTAGAGAAAATGCTGTCCTAATATACCACTGTTGCCTGGATGTGAGCCATTTCATCTATTGGTCTGCATGGAAGGATGGAAAGGTAACATAGTTCTTTCTTAGAAAATTGCACTACATAGAAAACTAGCCAAAATGAATAGAGATCATATAGTACACAGTCTAAGAAGCAAGATAGCTGCTTTGAGCTGAATTTTTATCAAACGATTACATGGCTTGTCTGTTATTAGAAGAAAAAAAAAGTTCAGATAAAAGAATTGGGTAAGTGGAAGATAAGAATAGGAAGATTTTTCTTTTATTTAGTAATTATCTGTTTCTAAATTTTTGATCGTTAAAAATAAGCATTTTAACCTCAATTACCATGCTTTAAGAAGAATTAGCAAATTTATAACATTAAACCAAAAAATTTTATGATATTTTATGTTAGGCTCATATGATTATAATTCATAAGCATATTGTATTTTCTTTCTGTGTGTTTAGAGTGTTTGCATCTATGTATAAGATCAGAGCAGATTTTTTTCTCCCTGCAAATGTATAATGAATGTACTTTATAGATTAGCACATAAAGTGTAATGACCAGAATCTTCAATGAATATTTGCAAAAGAAAAAAAAATACCATGAAATTCATGAAATTATTGAACTGTAGGATGTAAAATAATATACTTGTATGGACTTGGTGATTAGAAAGGTGGATATAAGTATTTTATAGCATATAGTTCTGTAAATGAAACTTGAAAATGAAATAGAACATAAATGCCTGGATGAATCAAGAAAAGGAAAAGAAAAATAAAAGTTTTATTTATTATATTTTCTGTACAGCTTTGGTAAATTTCTTCATGTAAAAAAAAAAAAAAAAAAAGACATTAATCAGAAAGAGCAACAAATGACTCTATTCTGACTGCAACTAAGAAGACGCCACTATGCATTTCTGCACAGATTAGTTCTTGTGAATTTTATCTTCCCCTTTTCCATTTGCCACTCCCTCCCTGGGTCATACAAGGAAATCCTCAATGATGTCCTGCAGAATTCTTCTCATACATTCCTCTGGCAAAATAGCATGAAGTACTTAATTTTCTCATCCCTGGTGAGCCCACGTCTGGAGTACTGTGTCCAGTTCTGGGCCCCACAGTACAAGAGGGATGTGGAGCTGCTGGAGAGAGTCCAGCGCAGGG
>JAWLRI010000971.1:1165403-1204761 GCA_034781795.1 Crypturellus tataupa
TTCTCTGGAGATCTTCAAGACCCGCTTGGATGCAGCCCTGTGCCACATGCTCTGGGTGGCCCTGCGTGTGCAGGGGGGCTGGACTAGATGACCTCTAGAGGTCCCTTCCAACCTTAGGCATTCTATGATTCAATGATTCTATGATTCTTAAGGCAAAATAAGATACATCACATTTGGTCATAAATTGAACAGTTTACGCTGTTTTAGCTGACTATCACTAAGCCATCTCTCACGTCAGCTTTTACCACATCGTCTATTCTTTTTGCAGCATCACGCTCATAGGCTTCACAAAAAAAGAATGATTCTTTGACACTCTGGGTTAGAATTTTTGCCTCACTATGCTTCTTTCTTTCAGTCTGAATCTGAAAAATTCTCTCTCCTGAACTTCTCATAGAGTACAATGCCAATAGCCAGTGAGGAGCTGACACTGCCTCCTAAAATTAGCCAGTAGCTTTACACGTTCCAGGCTGGGTAGAAGTGTAATTATATGTAAATCCTATGTAAATGTATGGAAATAATTCTACTTGCAATATGTTAGTAATTATGTCTGATGTTGGAACTGCCCTGAACTACAGGGCATTTAAGCAACCTGTGAGTTTCTTCTCGATATACCAACACAGCTTGACAGCCGTGCTCCTACACTGCTTTCACAAGGAGACCAAAGCTGAGATGTTCTTCATCCAGTTCTTGCCCAAATCTGCAGTAGTCTGATTGACTGGGTAATATATTACCAGAAAAAAGGTCAAACACACAATTCAGGGAATATTGAAAAACTCTTAACTTGCCTTGTCCCCAAGGCAATTGTCTTTAGAAGTGATCCTCCTTTCCTTATGGTGAATTATAACATCTTTCCTCGATCATTTTCTTCCACTGTCAAGTTAAAAAGTCCTCTGTTTGGTGAGATCAACTTGGAAAATTTATAGGCTGCAGTATATAAATGTTAAGCATTATGTTAACAGGAGTACAGCATAGCTTTCATAAAATGCTTGTCTGCATGGAATAACTATAATCAGAATTAATAAATGCCTATTAATATGGAGATACTGAACAATTGGAGAGAAGAACGTATGGAGAGAAGAACATTTAAATCAAGTGTAGGAATAAGAGGATATAAAAGAATTGCACAGTGCATTTTAATTTATTGTTGTGTGCCAAGGATAATTTTGGCAAAATAAATTGGATTAATTTACTTACACTTTTACTGACTAAATCTTTCTGAGTGATGCAAAGACGATTTTAAAACACCCATGCTGACATCCGCTTGATGGAAGCATGATAAAGTTCTTTTACAGGGAAAAAAAATGATTGGAACTGATCTCTCTTTCTAACAATAAACATGAGATGGTGAGGGTTAAAGAACTGCACAGACCCTATAAACATTCTCAAGTAATTCACTGAAGCATTTTATTTATAGTAATATTTGATATGGCAGTATTGTAAGCAATTGTGTTCCAAGATATTGTTATTCTATAACGGATTCAGGTAATGTCAACAGAATTATAACTGTAATTAGGGATGGTGTTGCAAATAGTGAGTGCATTTCTAAACATATAAATAGATACAATTCTTTTCAGAATGTAGGGATATTTGCAATATTGACTAAAAATAAATTTATAAATATTATTTTCCTACATCTGATGATTATTCATAAGAATATTCTTAATATATTAGACAGAAGACATTCACAAATCTCACTGCTATCTTAAAACATAACCTTATGTATTTCCATTAAAGTTTCATGGAAAACAAGGGATGTGGCCAGACAACTGATGTTCAAAGAGATCTCATTATTATTGCATAATTTTAACTGTCAAAATATGGCAGTCCCTGAGATCAAAAGAAATAAAATTTTATGCATCAGATGTTCCAGTTACCATTCTTTTAAGATGGAAGATTTTAAAAAATCTTCTTTTTGAAGCTTTATTCACATTTTTTGGTTTGTTTTTTGTTATTAGTGCCTTTTTTTTCCCCTAAAATGCAAAGATCAACAAGTAATAGTTTCTGGAAAGTGTAATACAGTACTTTAAATTTCCATACCAAAATTGGTTATCCCAACATATCTTTAAATTATATATTTGGTTTTAAAGCTGTCTGCAATGAAAAAAAAAAAAAAGTCATACAAGTCAACGAGTGAGTGAGTTTCCCTGTCTCAAGAAAAAAATAAGTAGTGGTCTCACTATACCACTCAAACCTTATAGTAAAGTTAGATGAAAAAATACACATATATGTATATGATTTGCCTCATACCTCTGTTTCCTCAGCTTCATGAATATGAAATATGGTAACACAACCAAATTAAAACCAAATAGGAAAGTAAAAAATATATATAGAGAGAAAAAAAGAATGCATAATACCTAATGTAATATTTTTATTATTTTATTGTTGAGGATTCACCTTCTGCCCAGTGAGCAGCAGCAACCTGTTGTCTTTCCAGTGCCTTTCTGGGACCTGGAAGTGGACAGAGTTGGGTCATTGTTCAACCCTGCCTGGCGAAGCATGGCTGTGACTGGACTCAAAGCTAATATCACCAACCAGGCCACTGTGATCCACAAGTACATGGGTTGATGCATCAGTGTTGGGTGCCTATGTCAGAAAGAGAGAGGATGAGGCATCTCCCTACATGCCTGCCTCCCAGAGGCGCACAGAATTACACAGTACGTTTAAGGTCAGGAGAGACCATCTAGTCCAAGCCTCCTACGCGAGCAGGGTCACCTATAGCACATTGCTCAGGATGGTGTTCAGGTGAGTTTTGAAAATATCCAGAGAAGGAGACTCCATAACCTCCCTGGGTAGCTTGTGCTACAGCTCTGTTGCCCACACAGTCAAGTTTTTCCTCAAATTCATGCAGAACTTCTTTGTTATTGTGTTTCAATTTGCGGCCATTTGTCTCTTGTCCTGTCTCTAGCCACCACTGAAGAGTCTGGCCCCATCCTTTTGACACCGTTCCTTAAGATAATATCCCCACTCAGCTGTCTCTTCTCTAGGCTGAGCAGGCCCATCTCCCTCAACCTCCTCTCCTAGGAGAGAGGTTCTAGTACCTTAATTGTCTCTTAATCACCCCTACACCAGACTCTCTCCACTAGCTCCATGACCCTCTCATACTGAGGGCTCAGAACTGGACCTAATTCTCCAGATGTAGCCTCTCCTGAGCTGAGCAGAGAGAAAGGACCCTTCTCTCTTGGCCTGCTGACCACACTGTTCCTAATGCAGCCTATGAGAACATTGGCTTTCTTGGACAGAAGGAGATATCGCGGTCTCAGGGTCATTCTGTAGTCCAACAGGATGTTCAGCCCCTTCTCTTCAACAAGTCAACTCCCAGTCTGTACTCATGCCTGGAGTTATTCTTCCCCCATGTGCAGACCCTACATTTGCCTTTGTGGAATGTCACGGGTTCCTCTCTGCTCAAGTCTCCAGTCAGTCTGGGTCCCTCTGAATGGCAGCACAGTCCTTTGGGGTACCTACCACTCCTCCCAGTTTGGTGTTATCAGCAAACTTGCTGAGAGTGCACTCTGTTCCTTCATCCAGATAATTTGAACAGGATTGACCCAATATGGATCCCAAGGGGATACCACTAGCTATAGGCCTCCAGGAAGATTTTACACCACTGATCAGAAGCCCTTGACCTCTGCCATTCAGCCAGTTCTCAAGCCATCTCCATATTAACTCATCTAACCCTTGCTTCCTGAGCTTACCTATGAGGATGTTGTGGGAGACAGTGTCAAAATTGCCTTGCTAAAGTCAAGGTGGAAAACATCCACTGCTCTCCCCTCATCTACCAGTCAGCCATTCCATCATAATAGGCTATCAGAGTGGTTAAGCATGATGTCCCCTTGGTGAATCCATGCTGACTGTTCCTAATCACCTTCTTCTTCTCCATGTGCTTAGAGATGGCATCAAGGATGAGTTGCTGCATCATCTTTCCAGAAATGGAGGTGAGGCTGACTAACCTCTAGTTTCCTGAGTCCTCCTTCTTGTCCTTTTTGAAGACTAACTTTATTCCAGGCCTTCAACTCCTCTTTATTCTCTATGACCTTTCAAAGATGATTGGAAATGCTTTCCCTCAAAACTCATGGGTGTATCTCACCAGGTTCCATGAATCTGTGGGTGTCGTTTGCCTAAATGATCTTTAACCTAATCTTCCTTAACCAAAGCAAAGCCTTCTTTTCTCCAGACTTCCTCTCTTGTCTCCAGAGTCTGGCATTCCTGAAGGCTGGCCTTAGCAGTAAAGGCTGAAGCAAATAAGGCATTCATTATCTGTGCCTTCTCTGTATCATTCATCACCAGGCACCCTGCCTCATTCAGAAGAGGCTCACATTTTTCCTAGTTTTCCTTTGCTACTGGAAATTAAAGAAGTCCTTACCGTGCTTGACATCCCTTGTCAGATTTAATCCCAAATGGGCTTCATTGTTGCCTCCCTTCATATTTGGACAACCTTCCTACAATGCTCCCAAGTGATCTGTCCTTTTTTTTTCATCTTCTGTGTACCTCCTTCTTAAGTTTTGTTAGGAGCTCTTTGCTCATCCATGTAGGTCTCTTGCCTCCTTTGCTCAGCTTCCTGCTCCTTGGGAAGCAGCACTCTGACATCTGGAGGAAGGAATTCTGGCATATTAACCATCTCTCTTGGACTCCTCTGTTTTCTAGGGTCTTATCCTATGAGATTCCTCCAAAAACATCCCTGAAAATACCAGTTTGCTCTCCCAAAGTCCAGACTTGTGATCATAACTTTTGCCCTACTTCCTCTTTGCAAGATCCTGAACTCCACCATTTTATGGTTACTGCAGCCAAGACAGCCCCCAAACTTTACATCTCCAACCAGGTCTTCCTTGTTTGTTAATACAAGGTCCAGCAGTACACCTTTCCTCATTGACATCTCCAGTACCTGTATCAGGAGTTTATCATCAATGCTTTCAAAGAATGTCATGGACTGTTTATGCCTTGCTGTGTTGTTCCTCCAGCAGATATTAGAGGGATTAATGTCCCCCACAAGAACTCACATGCTTGTAAGACTACTTCCAGCTGTCTGTAGATGGCCTCATCCACTTCCCGGTAAGGTGGCCTGTAATGAACACCAACAGCAGTGTCCTCCACATTATTCCACCCTTTAATCCTTACCCATAAGGTTTCAACTTACTCTTCATATCCCCTAGGCAGAGTTCAATACATTCCAGGTGCCCTTTCACATAAATAGCAACTTCACCACCTTGCCTTCCTGGCCTATCTTACCTAAAGAGCCTGTAGTCATCCATGATCGTATTCCAGTCATGCAACTTCCCCATCGTGGCTCTACAATTGCAATGAGATCATATCCATGGACTGCATAAGATCTCTAACTTTTCCTGTTTATACCCCAAGCTGCATGTATTTGTACAGAGGCACCTCAGAGTAGTATTTCAACGTGCAGAATTCCCAGGAGGGGTATCAGTGAATTTCCCATAGCTGCATACAATTGCTGGAAGTAATCCCACTTGAGACTTACTTTGCGGTCTGCATGATCTTGATAACTTCCTCTATCATCCTTTTTTTTATGTATTTCTTTTTCTTATGAAATTTCGTGTCAAAATCATTCAATTGGAATCACATTCTTTTATCCCTGCATGATGGGTATCCCCTCAAGCACTGCATAATTGAAATAGAGGACTCAGTTGTTAATTCAGCCATTTCTCTTGGGACCTGGCCTGGTTTTAGGGAGAGAAAGAGATCTATTAGGCTTTCCCTATAAAAATTTCAAGTGCTAATAGTTGTGACATTATATTCATAGAAACTTAAAACAATAGAATAATTTAGGTTGTAAGGAACCTCTGTAGTTAATCTCGTAAAACCCTTCTTCAGAGTGATATGAAATTTAAAATTTTATATAAATACAAAAATTAGAAAGAAATCACTTGACTGGTCAATTCCAGTTTCTCTAATCTATATTTCCATGGATGATGAGGACTTCATTGTGAAAAGACTGGTGTCCAGTTCTTACCCAAAGCAAGTGGCAATGCAGTAGCACGCACTCATCTGCATGAACCTCAGAAGAGCATTAAGACAGTGGGAGCACTAACTGTGTGTCCAGAATACAGCAGCAAGACAGTTCTTCAGCTGGCTACACACTTCTGGTTACTGTCTTCTAGAAATTATTGGGAAGGATGAGGCTGAGGCCAGACTCTTATGCATAGTCTTAGTGATAAGAAAGTGGCAGACTCAGAAGTCCTGTCTTCTGCTAGGCAGATCACTGCCGTGTGAATTGTGAATTTGAATCTCTGCAGATTGGAAAGGAATTGTGCTTTCTTTTCCTCTCTCACCGAACGACTTACCTAACGACTTTTTTTGATGTAAAGCATATATCATATATGATGATATTTGTGAACTTTCATTCAGTGTCAGAATTAAAACTTTGGATTATAATTTTACTGAATTTTTTTTTTAAATCAAATATGTCTTGCTATATGTATCCTACTATCTCCTCTCTACCTCCCCCTGACCCCTGTCTCCCCTCCTCCCTCCCTGCCCCCCCCCCGCCCCCCCAAAAAAAAAGCAAGCCAGGCAAACAAAATAACTTATAATCCTTATCAGGTTACCTCTATGACTTGCTTAAATAAGCATTTAGCTATTGATAGAACCATCTGGATGACGATTGACACACTAAGTCCACCCTGGTAACAATTTGTTATCATAGGCATTGTAACCAATTAGTGTCAAGCCTAGTTTGCCCAAGATTAATTTTCCAAAATCTGGAGTTCAAAATCTATTTGTTTTTCCCTGAAACTAATAAGAACACTTTGAGTACTTTAGAAATGTATTTGATTTTTAAGTGAAAATCTCTGGCAAGTAAATAGTGTTTATTTTGCTTTTTTCTTAGTTTAAGCATACATTAAGCAACAGCTGATTTCATATGAGATAAGAATTTGATAGACTAGTTCAAGGCTTCAGATAAAGATAAGAAATATTAAATATAATTGATCATAGATTGATTAAATAAAAACCTATACAAATACACTTCTTATTTTTAAAAAATTATTTAAAAAGATGCATTAATAAAATTTTGTTTTGAAGTAAAACTTTTTCCTATAGATAACAACATATTTTATAATTGTGATTTAAATATATATATATTATTTTGGAATTTTAAGGTATAACTATTTCCATTAGCTTACAAATGAAATAAAAGTTGACCAAAGTCAATAGTGGGTATGTCCATCCTCATTACTTTAACTATATTGAAATGGTTGATTTTGTAATTAGTTTCAGATGACAGTGTAATTCCTTATTAAAGATTGTTAATAGAAGCTCTCATTCTTCAGGGTATAGAAATCCATATTTCAGCAGCAAGGAATTCTTAAGAATGTAGTTCTGGTTCACTTTTTTTTGTTTTAATTGAAATGCTATCTCATTGAAAGCAATTAATTCTGTTTCATAGAAATACATGATTTTTCAGTGAAACTGTCTTTGAGAAGAGTTTTAGGCTGTTTCATCTCTTTGAAGAGAGTTTGGAACAGCCTAGTTCATGGATACCTAATGCATCATGAGCATAGCAGGCATCTGAATTTTGTAACTTAATATACTTTGTTACTTAATATAACACATGAAAAAAGAAGACTAATGATTATTACAGAATAAATACTTACTTGTCTGTTTATGACTGTTTATAACTATTTGACTATTTGGGGAGTGGAGTAAAGGATATTATTAAATAGTTGCATAGCTAGATGGAGTGTTAGTGTGTGTGTGTGATGTGTGTATAATATACACATATAAATATATAAAAATAATATTTTTTGCTTAGTTATAATACAAAGAAAATATAAAACACAAATTGTACTTCTATACTGCATTGCAGTTGTTATTTAAAGGTAAAATGAACTTCATAAAATCATCCATAATGATGCTATTAATAGTAAATTTCATGGCTGTAGTAGAGTATCTTTTTTACTTAGCATATTATGTAGATATAGAACAGGAGCATCTCTTCAGGATGATAATTGGTTCATATTTTTATATGCATGTTTAAACTGTGGCCTCAGCTGATCTCACTCATCTGAAATTGTGAAGAATTTGAATAGGTAATAAGAGAGGCAACTTTCTTATTACCAAGGCGAGACAGTGTAATCTTTATGACCATAATAGGTAGAGAGATGAGAGCTGGGAAACCCATGTACAATATGTCACACTGAGCACTAAACAGGACCTTTCTCACAAATACACCAGAACTACATATGCAAGGTTCCTATTGTCTTTGTTAACTCTTGGGTATATTTTGCATTGTCATACCTCTAGTATTTGCCCCTTGCTTCCAAATTCTCCAGGAAGAAGAGAGAATAATGAAATAATAACCCAGAAATCAGATAAGTAGAGGATCAGAAGCTACATGAGATCCAGTTATCATGACATTCTTACATGTCTTCTGAAATCATATTTATGCTTCCAGTCTTGTAACTAGAATATTTTAAAGTTCAGTAAATTTCAAAAACAGCACGTTTGAGAAATTCTAGGAGAAGATATTGTAAACTTCTGAAGTATTGTAATTGCAATCTATTTATTCTAATACTGTAGGACTGACTCATTAATGAATTGGTAGAAGCAGTTATCCCAGATTATGCTCTCTAAAATTTACCAAAAATTTCCCTAGCAGAGTTTAAAGTAAAGTAATATACAATGCAATGACATACATAATACTAGCACAGCTTGTCCATAGCAGACACCTACTCTGTGAAGTCAAGCACCATGTTCCAGACTTATTTTTTTAAAAATATTTTTTTGCATTTTGTGTGCTAGCTTCTCTTATTTTTCTCTACTTAAAATATTTTAAGATGCTACTTGATTATATAAATCTGTAGTATGACCATTCATATTTCATATTAACTATTTGCAATGATAAACTTTGCTCTGAAATAGAAAGAGGGAAAGAAATCATTTTGGGGACTGAAAAAGAATGTGTGTAGGGAATGACTGGAATAAAAAAAAAAAAAGAAAGAGATACTTATCAAAAAAAAAACCCGACAGAAACAAAGAGGCAAAATAGGAAGAAACAGAGAAAAAAATAGGTTGGAGATAGGTTGGAGGGAAAAGATCAGACCTAGTGGTTATCTTGGTGATGGATGAGTTTTCTACTTGGTGGTCTGAATTCGACAATTAGAAATGAACATTTAAGAAAAAGAACCTGCTAGTTATGAGATATGGGATTAGATTCTTCACCCAACTCTTCTGCAGTGCTTACTTTGACATGTTTGTGAGTATTTCACTCTGGAATAAGAAGGTACATTGCATAAAATTACTCTTATTCCTTATCTATTTTATTTTTAAAAGACATTCTATTGTACAATTTTCTAAGGTAGATTTAAAAGTCTTAGATCAGGAAATTTATATCAGAAACTGTAGCACTTGTAAAGAGGGACATAATTGACTAACAAAAATGAAAAATAGTAAGCATGACTTGTGAAATGAGGTATAATTCCAGGATTTTGGAGAGAGAGAGGAATAAGACTTCAGTGAGTGCTGACACTGATAAAGTTCTCCTCTAGAAATGTCATTGTCATGACTAATTGATAGCTATAACCTACAGGAGAGAACCATGTGATTTTTAAAGGGAAAATCTTAGATAGAGAACAATTAGCACTATGGCAAATGGCCTTTCCTCCCCTTTCCCCCAACATCATTCTCCAGTAACTTGTGCTACTCCAATAACTCGTGAAGAGCCAGCCAAGGACGTTATGGTTGTTTGTGAATGTTAGTACTAAAATGTGTGTGTGAGCACATGTGAAATACTCTGAAAGCATTGACAGGGATCAGAGCCACAATTCGCCTTTAGCATCTGCAGAAATGCCAGCAGGGAAATGTCTTGCAGGAAGTATGGGTCCAACCCATACTTCCTTCTACTTATTTAATTTTTCTTCAGCCATTTGTATGCAGAATTCCTGGTAAGAGTGTTTTTGGCATGTCCCAAGGGAAAAAAAAGTAAATCATATCCAGAGCCTCCTTTTGTTTCTTTTGAATTTTTATGTTTTCCAGAGTGTCCTACTGGGGACAGTGTGGCACCAGAATCCATCTATATGGATACACTTGCAAGATTGGGGGCCTACTTTATAAATGTAAAGTTGTAATGGTTATTTACTTACAAATAGGCATTTAAGTGACATTAAATCAAGCACTATGCAAGTGTTTATTAAAATCGATTAATTAAAATACTCAGATTGTATGATGTATAAAATAAATACATTATAGACTCTATTTAATGGATGATTTAATATACTACATATTTCTGCTTAGTCTATTGAATATATACTATCTTTCTAAATATATCATTTACTAGTCTGATAAAGTATAACTGAAGGTTATCCTATCCGCTGCCTTTCATGTGTTACTTGATTCTTCATCTCACCCTTGTGAATACATACAATTTCCAAGGGATTATGGGTCATCTAGAGAATATAACATCAGGCTCACTACCACATAAAATTTGAAATTATTTTTAATGTATTAATACATTAAAATAATATATTAATATTTTAATATATTAATACCTTCACATCTAGAATTCTGTATGTTTTAAAATAATTTTAATTATTTTTCTAAATGATTTTAAATGGACTTTACTATTTTAAACTATTAATTTCACCACTCTAGAAGTCTAGAAATATATTCATTTTATATAAAACGGTTGGACTTTTATAATGTCTTAACCATTTATAACAGACCTATAATGTTAAAAGTAAGTTTATAAGGAAAAGATGAAATAATTTGTTCTAAATTGTCTTCTCTGTTCTTCCTCTATAAATGCTCAAGACTAAACTCTGCCCTAGGAATGTGCAGATGGCCAAGGTAGCAAGCTTAGCATCAAAAGTTATACAAAAAGTAGACACAAATTCATGCACCAGTAAGGACATTCCATTAAAATTATGTGCACATTGAGGCTTAAAGCTCAGTTATATTTATTTATTTATTTATTTAGGTTACATTTCTTATTCTTCTTAATTTGTTAAATATTGTCTTGCGGTTGTATGCATCAGAACTCCAGGATATACCTTTGATCATGTCCCATATGATAGTCTAACCAGAGAGCTTCATTTCCCTTGGATCATTTCTCTTTAGCACCTCTGGATTAGGTGGGCCAGGTGTTCTGTTTCTTTCTTTCTTTCTTTCTTTCTTTTGATCAGATAATGCAATTTAAATAAATAAGATTGATAAAAGATGTACTGTTTGTATGGTGCATTTTGACTTGCTATTTTATAAAAAATATATGATGTATTTACTTGTTTAAGGTGAAAATCTCACTTCACTGGGGAAAAATAAACATCACTAATAATGCTCTGTGAGCAGTCCTGAGGTAGTCCGATTGCTTTTCTACACATTTTCAAGGGAAGGACATTCAGTGTGTGAACTTGTGACCTAAGTCGTTGTCATACTTGTGATCAGGAACATGCTGAGTCTTCAGTAATGTATCCTCCAAAGATTATTTTAGGAAGAGTGTCATCTGATGCCAATGCCAGTACTTTTAAATCCCTTTTTTTTTTTTTTTTTTAATCTCTCAAAAGCATTTTTTCCTTGCCCCTGAAAATTCCTCCTTCATGTGTCCAAACCCAACATTTCTCAGGTCACTTGATCTCATAGACAGTTGAAATCAGATGAGCTTGTTAACTGAGGTGGCCTGTTTAGTTTACTTATAAGAGCTAGGTTACTTTTTGTACTATACTGTGTTCCCATATTAAGTGTTTATAAAGAGAGCTTGGGTATGCCAATGTTCCCTGAAAACAGAACATAAATGTACAAATCCTTCAGTATTCTTTTCTACAAAATGCTCTGAATATTAAAGGAATGCATTGATAACTTAGTGTATATTGACTGCTGTCAAAGAGTCTGTCATTTATGGAGTCAATCACTTTAAAAAAGTCTTGCCTTTTTCTTTTCCCCAAACATACCTCTCTTTCATCTCCAGATACTATCTATCTCACATCTTCATTCTGCTCTTTTACTTTGTGTGCATATTTTTTTCCCCAGACCATAGTGGTGATATTTGTTTATGTCAGCGAGGAAATGTGCGTACATCAGAAAAGATGTCCGGATACTCATTTGAAGTCAAAAACACTCTTTTTTCCATAACCCTTATCCTCATCAGAAAGTGAGAAATCATTCATTTTAATCATCTGGCTAGTCAGAAAAAGCTGACATTTCAATGTCCTTTATTTGCTAATATAAAATATCTTCTAAAAACAGTTATCTGATATATAAATAAAATATATGGCTGCCTTCTTTAGAATAAATGGACTAATTAAGGTTTTTTTTTTTTTAAACACTTAACTCATAATGTCAGTGTGTGGATATTGGATAACACACACTTTGCTATATTCTATCATAGTATTCTAATTAGTCCAACATTTACATTAATTTTCCATCAGTGAACGATGAAACATCTCAAAAACGGAAGTTACACCATGTAACTTGGCTGCAAAAAAGTGTTCCATTTTCATATATGGTGTTGTGTTTCTTGTGATCTAGGTAATACTTCCAAATTTATAGCCTACATTTCAAATGAACAGCACCCACTAACAAGCCATTTGTTACTTTTACCTACATCTGGAACCTTTTCACTGGCATTGCTTCAGATGCTCTGTGTCCATTGGACTTTTATAAAATCACAAGGTGTCAAAAAGGAATGTTTATAAGCTAATTTGCATTACTCATGATTTGTGAGTGTGCAAGAGAGAACTTGCATAGCCATATTCAGTGAGGGGAGTAGAATGGGGAAAACTGGGAGTAGGTGTTATTATTGGCTCGCTTCCACACATACCAAATGTGAATACTTATGTTCTTCCCAGAAAACATTAATTTCTTCACATACTGTAGACATTATTCTTATACTCTGTTCCAGATAGCAGACAGCTCTTGTTTTTCACTCATGTTTTCCTCTTAACAACAGTCATTAATTTACTGATACGCTGTCTATCAGAACCACATCATCTTGATTAGAGCTGTTATCTTAATCAAAAGGCTGATAATTAAGACTATCCATCTGTAGAGTTCCAAGTGCTAAGATGAGCTGAAGATCCTAATTAAGATTATTTAGGTGTTACTTAAATGCCATCATTTGATTCAGCTAATCATACCAGCAGGTACATTAGATTTGCATTAATGTTCTGCTGAAGCCAGCAGCTCTTTAAACAGATCAAAAATGTAGATTACAGGCACCATATTCAAACATCCTTATATCAATGCAACACTAAAACAATGCATTAAAGTAAATGGAACACTGGAGAAGAGGCTATTTCAGTCTTTCTTTGTCTACTTTATGGTAATCAATACAGTACTTAAAATAAGTATTTTATTTCTTGAGTTTGTGCATTATAGCAGTTTCGTGTTTAAATTTTCGGTTTACTTTGAAAACAGACTGTATGGATGACTTTCAGTCTAGCATATATTTTCCTAGCTTTCATGAAATGGTACATTGTGTGGGTGTTCATTAGTTCCTGCTGATAAATTATTAGATATTTACTTTGTGAGTAAGTGATTGGACAAGTCATAATTCTCATCTATTAAGAAATATATCTGAAGCTGTACTTTTGTGGTTCAGGATTTTCTCTTTAAAAGGGAACTGTGATAAGCTTATTTTCCATTTTTAAGCAAAACAGAATTCTAAAGCTGAGTCTGTTTTCACCAGATTCTTAGTGCATTATGATTTTGTCATAAAAACATTAAAACTTGAAGTTCATTTTTGTTCATTTTGTTTGCTAGGGATCTATTGGAACTACTGTTAGGACTCTTAACTGTACAAGCCAAAATCTTGATATAGGCATGTTCTTTTTGACTAAAGAGGTGATAAACAATTAATAAACCTCTAAAATAAGGCTATGCATACATATTTTATGATGGATCATGCTGAAAAGAACAAGGAACTGATTTACATAGACAGTGGTTTAGAGATCAAAAGAGGTCACAAGCAACTGCAGAGGTAGGTCAATCCCTAGGAGAAGGCAATGATAACTGTTTTGAAAGACTGTAGGCTATTAAATATATTCATAGATAGATTTAACTTATATGATGCTACTAGACATCTCATAAACTACTTTTCACAAAAGTGGGATACACTCTAGAGGCTTAAAAATGAACTCAATATACAGACTATAAAGTGGATGGAAAGCTGGCTGAAGCAATAGGCTCATTGTTGTGGTCGGTAGTACAATGGTTACTGGGAGTATCCCTCAGTGGTATGGTTGGTATCCCTTGGGTAGCAACACCAACAACATATAATTATTCCTATTAGAGGAATAGATGATGAGATGGAGAGGAGTAGGACTGCTATGCTGAGGAAGACCTTACAAAGTTCAGCCATGGAAAATGCAAAGTCCTCCGCCCAACAGGGAACAGCCTCATGCACCATCACAGTCTGGGAGAGTAACTGACTAGAAACCAATGTTGCAGAAGGGATCATGTGGTACTAGGGTACACGCTGAGTATGAGCAAGCAGTAAAGATGGCCAGACATATCCTGGGCAGCTTTAACAAGTGTGTAGCTAGTGGGGAGGTGATTCAGCACTTGTGAGACTGCATCTGGAGTACTGCGGCCTCTTTTGGGCTCTGCGGCATAAGAAAGATGTGGGCAGAAAGACTGGAGTTCAGTGGAGGGCAACAAAGGTTAGTGAGGGCTGCAGTATATAATGCATGAATAGAAGCTGGAAAAGCTGGATTTGTTCACTCTTAGAGGGGAAGGCTGAAAGGTCACTTTAAATGTCTAAACGGAGAATATAGAAAAGATGGAGTCAGGCTCTCTCTGAGAGGAACCGCTATCAAAGGAGAGACAGTGGATAGAGGTTGTTGCCTGGAGGCTGTGAAATCTCCATGCTTGGAGATATTGAGTATCTACATACAGAACTTGAGGACAAATTAATTGAATTTAGTCCATCAGCCACAATTCCTCTAAGAGCTGTAAGATGGATGATATATCATCTGGAGGTGAGTCACTGACTACAGAAGGGGTCTAGGCTTTAAGCACAAAAGTGGGAAAAATTTTATCCTTTCAAACCTTTAGTTGTTTTCTAGAGTAATCCTACTCTAGCTGTTGCAGTTGAATGCAGGAGAGGCAAAGGTTAGAGGGACTGGGGGCAGCTGGAGTCATCTCTTAACAGGGATACCAAATACTAGTATTATATAATATATATATATATATATTATATTATAATATATTATAATTATAATATATATATATTATAATGAGATTAGAAGGAGGAGAAGTTTGAGCAAAGCTTATATGAAGGAACTCATCTGCCACGATTGTTCGCCCAGCACCAGATGTCACACTATGTGGCTTATCAGCTGCACAGTACCACCAGGTTGCTACCTCTGCAGGAAGTACAGCAGAGTTTGGCTGCAGTGTCTTCACCCCACTCCACCCTCCATTCACTCGTCATCTGCACGGCACCATCAGATCATGCCCTCCTCAGGGAAGCCAGCAAAGTTTGGCCATGGTGTCTCCATTCTGCTCCACTCTCCGTTTACTCTTACTAGCTTGTCCTAGGAGGGTAGATTGCGTTTCCAGGGGAATCGTGGCGAAGTAGATTCCACAAATACCAACCATCCTGGAAGTGGTAACTGTCTCTTAGCTCAAGTAAGCCTCTGTAATGCCATAACTTCTGTTTGTTAGGTTCTCTTTTTCTCTAAGTTCCCCTTTCTCGAGCAATTCTCACACACTAGCAATGTTTACTTTTGGATGTAAACACAGTTCCTCTACAGCGGAAATTCTCTAGATAAATACTTAAGCATAGAGTATATATTTTACACACACACACACATATATATGTACATGTATGTTTTTAATATATTTATCGTCTCTTGTCCATATAATGTGACTACATCACTGCATTTTACTTAAGAGAACGTTACTATTATTCACTGCAAATAAATTGAATTTGATTACTTAAACCTGAAATTCCAAAGAATTTACCAAAGACAATTTTAGGAATGAAAGCTCTCTCATGCCTACATTTTGTGGGACACATACTACTAATCTGTAAGAATGACCTTTTAAGACTTTTTAAAAGCTCCTATAGGGAAGACTCAAAAATAACATGTCCTGAAGGCAGGGAAAAGGAAAGGAGAATATGAGTGGGCTCTGTAAAGACAGAGACTTTACATATTTTGGGAATCTTAACTAAACATTTTATTAGTTTGAAATATTAATTTTTCCTTTAAGTATGAATTTTATTTCTCTATCTTTATTCCAGAATTTTATTTTTTTTTACAAAGAATTTTACTTGCAACTTTCTTATGCTATTCTTAATTTCATGTAACAGATATTATATCTTCACGTAACAGATCTTAACAGATATACAGAGTGTCCAGTAGAAGATGGGTGGAAATACTTAAAGAAATTATAGCAATTACATCAAAAGAACAAAGATGTTGTTACAGTGTATTTTAGTAGTTACATTTAAAAAGTGAATCATCTTTTTTAAAAGTCCATTTCCATATTCTGTTTTATTTGCATATAAACAGACACATTCACAATGAATTTGCATAGAATTAGAAACATTCAAAACATCTTTGCAGTAATCATGGAATCACAGAAGTTACAGATGTAACAGAGTTATTAGTACTGATTATTTAAACTGGGATATATTTTTCTGAGAATTTTTTTTGGGAGGGACAGTTACTGATTTTATGTACCATTTTGCACCTGCAGACCCAGACAATATATTTAAATGTTTAATTTAGATTCTGCCTACACAGCAGGCAGTTGATGTCCAAGTTTTCCAGCCTCCTCCCAGGTTAGGAGAGGATTTCTAGAGTAGTCAATTGAAAATATCTATGATGTGCTTAATTTTAGGGTTTCTGAGCATTGGGAACAATTGGCAATCATCAGCACTGATTAAAAGTGTCTCTTACATTTTCAAATCTGGCCTTACACCCAACCCAAAGGCATTTCATATCAGAAAATACTGCCAAAGATTTTATTTTAAATATTCCAATAGTAGCATCAGAGACACGAAACTGTAGCTACTTAAGTGGCAATCTGTTTTGAAAGCTAGGCCAACTACGACTCGTATATAAATACCTCACTGTATACAACGGTAAGTCTGGAGAAAAAGACTCTGTTTTGCTTCCAACTCCTACTGCATTTTGTGAGGTTTTCCACAGATATCTTTAAGAACATCAAGGCTAAATTTTGCCAGAAACATTAGTATCAATGTTTATTTTCCCCTTATTTTTATTTTATAATGAGAAAATCGGAATATGAATGGATAAAAAGCAATCAAGAGTGCACTTTCCTCCAATCAGGGACTGAAATGTAAATACTAGTGGTTAACTTTATAAAAAGACTAAAATGTCTTCAGGCCCAGTTCTTGCTCCCCATTTACACTGTAACCCATTTCTCAATGACAAACACTGCTTCAGTAGAAAACAATTGACCTGAGGACAGAATACAATCAGAAAACATATGCCATTAGTTTATAAATTTCAGAGAGGTTAATGATGCATTTATATGAAATTTGCTTTAAACGAGACCTCTGTGGCTAAATAGGTAACATGGGGAAAATCTTCAGGCAGAAGAGGAGATGTCTTTCTTGTGCTATTTGTTATGGGTGGATAGTGGGTCTTCTTATTTTCCTTCACAGCTGGAATGAACAACAACAAAACAAAACAAAAAAGTTTACCTAATACTCGCTAGCCAAACATTTTACTCAACAAATTTTGAACTAAATTCAATAAGTTAGTGAATGAGTAAAACTGAACTATTAACAGAAAAGTGTTTTTTCTTTTTCTTTTTCTTTTTTTTTTTTTTTAATTTTGTTCCAAAGCCCTGACCCCAAACCGTTGCTTACTAACTTCTTTGTTAGCTTTTATAAAAGAGGTCTTTCTCCCTAAACAAAGTCATGATTTCTTCTAAGGTCAAGCAATAGCAATCTTTCTAATTTATCCATTAGCAGTATTATGTTTACTACTAATTTTTATTTTTTCAGAAGAGAAAGTATCCTACAAAACTAATGCTGAGCTGTAAAGTGTTTTATTGTCTGATCCAAGGAAACAGTATTCTCTCAAACTATTTGACCTAACTGCAGAAATTCATTTGAATAGTTTTGCCATATCAGAAAATTCTAGATTCTAAAGAATCTTCTAAAAATACATCTATTGATTGTACCTGGCTATTTCCTAATAAATGTCTAAAATGCTTTTAATGTTATATTTTAGGCTTGTAGTTTTAGACAATATTTCCTGTTCTGATGTTTTATTCATGCAGGTAATGCTAAACTGACTAGGTGTCGCTATAATTTCTTTCTGGATGTTATTTCTTTAATTGTAATTTTATCTTTCAGCAGCATCAGGCCATAAATCTGCTGTTTTTTACTACACAAAGAATTAGTGTGACAATGAAACTGTACGAACTCTGTGTATGTGCAAGTTACATGGCAAACTATAGAATGAAGATCTTAAATCTTTAATGTATGGAATGCAGCTGCGCAACACTTAAGAAAAGGGAATGCTGAAGTACACTAAAATAAGAAATAAACTCAGAGCCATAGCAACAATCCCCTAAATTCTGTTCCAATAGTTGTAGTGGGACATGCTATTTCAGGATAGCATCTTCATCGCTAGCTACCTCGATCCATTCCTTTTATAAACTCTATTATCCATAGCCATTAAATTATGGATGTTAAAGGGTACATCTCTGTCCATTTCCTTTAACATCTGTTTATGGATTTGTTATCTATGAATATATCTTATTCACTTTAGAACCTGCTGATACAGGCACATATTCTGTATGTATGCATGTGGAATGTGGAAGAAAGGTCAGACCATATGAGAACAATACAGGAACACTGCCAGAGAATGAAGTGATGCAATGAGGAAAGCCAAAGCCTGTTTAGAATTAGAGTTAGAGAGCTATGTCAAGGACCACAAGAAGGACTTCCATCTGCAGCAAGAGGAAGACTACAGAAAGTGTGGTTCTACTGCTGAACAGGGTGAGTGCCTTGGCCATGGAGAAGACATATAGAGAAGGCATTACTAAATGCCTTCTTTGCTCCTGTCTTTACTGTTAAGGCTGGTCCCCATGAACTACAGAGCCCAGACACAAGAGAGAGAACCAGGAGAGAGGAGGACTTTTGGCTGGTCGAGGAGGATTAGGTTAGGGATTATTTAGGCAAACTGGACACTCATAAATCTATGGACCCACATGAGATGCACCCAAGAGTGCTGAGGGAAGTGGCAGAGGTTATTGCTCAGCCACTCTCCATCATCTTTGAGATGTCATGAAGAGCAGGGGAGGTGCCTGAGGAATGGAAGAAAGCCAACGTCACTCCAGTCTTCAAAAAAGGCAAGAGGGAGGAGCCAGGAAACTACAGGCTGGTCAGCCTCACCTCCATCCCTGGAAAGGTGATGGAGCCGCTCATCCTAGAGACCATCTTTAGGCATGTGAAGGAAAAGAAGGTGCATGGATTCACCAAGGGGAAGTCTTGTTTAATGAACCTGATGATAGCCTTCTACAATGGGATGACTGTTTGAATGGTCAATGGGAAAGACATGGATGTTGTCTACCTTGACTTCAGCAAGGCTTTCGACACCGTCTCCCATGACATCCTCATGGGGAAGCTCCAGAAGTGTAGGTTATATCTAACCTGGAAAGTGGACAGTAAGGTGGATTGAGAACTGACTAGATGGCAGAGCTCAGAGCATTGTGATAAACAGTGCTGAGTCTAGTTGGAGGCTTGTGGCCAGTGGTGTCCCGCAGGGATCCGTACTGGGCCCAGTGTTGTTCAACTTGTTCATCAGGGACTTGGACGAGGGGACAGAGGGCGCCCTCAGCATGTTTGGAGATGACACAAAGCTGGATGGACCAACACTCCAGAGGGCCGTGCTGCCATTCAGAAGGACCTAGATAAGTTGGAGAATTGGACAGAGAGGAACGCCATGAGGTTCAAAAAGGGTAAGTGTAGAGTCCTACACCTGGGGAGGAATAGCCCCAGGCGCCAATACAGATTAGGGGATGACCTGCTGGAAAGCAGCTCCGTGGAGAGGGATTTCGAAGTCCTGGTTGACAACAAGTTAACCATGAGTCAGCAATGTGCCCTTGTGGCCAAGAAGGGCAATGGGATTCTGGTCTGCATGAGGAGTAGTGCTGCCAGCAGGTTGAGGGAGGTGATCCTCCCCCTCTACTCAGCTCTGATGAGGCCACACTGGGAATATTATGTGCAATTCTGTGTTTCTTATTTCAAGAGGGACATTGAACTTCTAGAGAGGGTCCAGTGTAGAGCGATGATTAAGGGACTGGAGCATCTATCTTATGAGGAAACACAAAGCTTAGCCTGGAGAAAATTGAGAGGGGATCTGATCCCCTCTGAGGGGAGTATGTAAAGAGGATGGGGCCAAACTCTTCTCTGTGGAGGTCAGTGACAGGACAAGGGCACAAATTGAAACACAGGAAGTTTAATCTCCATATGAGGAAGAACTTCTTTCCTGTGAGGGTGACAGAGCTGTGGAACAAACTGCCAAGAGAGGTTGTGGAGTCTCCTTCTCTGCAGATCTTCAAAACCCGCCTGGATGTTAACCGTGCCATGTACTCTAAGTGTCCCTGCTAGAACAGAAGGGTTGAACTAGATGATCTTTATAGGTCCCTTCCAACCTCAGCCATTTTGTGATTCTGTGATACTGCCCATACCAACAAACAACTACAGCAGTAAATTTTAAAAATTCAATGCCTAATGTTTCAAGGATTTTTTTAAAATTGTTTTTCTTGTGTTAGTTTCAATGAAAGTTCCCTAGGTCTAGTACAGTATTTGGCAAATAACAGTTTTGCATATCCTCTCCATTGCCTTCCTGTTTCTGTAAATCTTGCTATAATTATACTTTAGCTTTCTCCTCTTCCGATTAAAGATTCACACTGTTTTCAAATTCCCCTGAAAAAGCAGATGTTTTGCTTCCTTATTTTTTTAGTTGCCTTTGTATCTTTTCTGACTTCACTCTGTCTTTCTCAAGGCTTAGCAACAACAACAGTTCAGGTCAAATGTTTATTCACACAGTTGTATATGTTGTAAAGCAATTAACATAAAATTGTCAAGTAATACATGAAATTTTGGGTGTTTCATAGTTCCTTCATTCAAATAGTTTAAAGCAAATTGTTGCGATGTGATGGTCATTTCCAAGCTGATGGGATTGTCTATAAATTAAATGTTGAAAGAGTTGAAAAGAACTCTGAAAAAAGTTTGGAGGTTCAGATCTATTAGGGAAAGGAGTTAGAAACACAATTTAGTAAGAACACAGGAAAGACTATGCTGATCAGATTCAGGTCATGGCTAAACAGATGTTGATCTGTTTACACATTCCTTTTATCCTCTTATCCCTAATTCTCTCACACTTCTTCCTTCCAACCCTCCTTGTTTTTTCTCTTTCCTTGATTTAGGTTCTGCATCCTATAATAATTCCTGTGCAAGCCCCAAATGATCTCTTCCTCTGCCCCATATGAGCCCCATACCTTCTGGCCGTTACTTCCTCGATATGTGAGGTACTGGGGAGGGGGAGAGGCCTATTCTCCCTACATCTTGGTGCTGTTGCCTTCAGCCTACTGAGTGATACTCCCCTGGGACAACCCTGGGGGGCCAGGGTCAGGTCTCATTTCTCCAAGCCGTTTATTGGGATGCCTTTGTCTGTCATTGCCCCATGTGGTCCTGCAAGTGTCTGGACAATTGAGTTCTTTCATGAACTGATGGTTCTTCTGAGATGGGTCTGAGAGGAACCAGGTCAGGGTTCCCTAGGCAGCTGGGATGCCCTGCACTATTTTGTGAGCCTGAAAATGAGCCCTTTATCACATAACCTAACAAGATACTTAAAGGCATTCATGTACCATGGAAATGTAAGTTGTTTGGTTGCCAGATATTTTTAGGAATTTCTCTGGGAGAGATCACTCTGGATCTATGATGGGTTAGGAATTCTAAAGTCTGGCAGTCCTCAAGTCTCTTGGGGCTTGCCAGTGATGTTTCCGAATATCATAAGCAACTGCACTAGAAAACTTTGTAACTGATAGAATACACTATTTGTCTTTTTCTTTTTCTTTTTCTTTTTCTTTTTCTTTTTCTTTTTCTTTTTCTTTTTCTTTTTCTTTTTCTTTTTCTTTTTTTTTTCTTTCTCTTCTTATTTTTCTTTTTCTTTCTCTTTTTCTTCTTATGCTTTTTCTTCCTTTTAACAAATATTCTTAAATTAGGATACAATTAAAGTATGTAAAGCTTCATTTTGCACCTAAACCTCACAGCCTACTATTGCTATAGTTCAGTTGTGCTTCCTAGATCAGTTTTAATGTTTAAAAAAAAAAAAAAAGACAGCCATTATATCCTATGAAAGTTCACTTGTTCAAGTACACACACACCCACAAAAACCATAAATAAAGGTCTGTAATTCCTTTTATTTGCACTTTTTTTCTTAGAAATATAATATAGTTATTATTGCAGTTTTATCAGCATAAAGCATATAGATTAAAGGAACTTGAGATATTCATTTTATTGTTATTCAGAGGATTTTGGTAAATATTTATTGTATAATTTATTTGCAGAAAGCAGAAAGTTGTTGCTGAGATTTCCAGTAAGCATGTTCTGCTGGAACTTGATTATCTAATTCTAAACCAGTAATGTTTTCACTGGAGGAAATAATGCATTGGTGAGTTAGAAACATAGAGTACGAGAACCAAACAGTGACATTGCCATGCCCTGATATTTTGCAGTGTTTGTCATATGCTTTTCTGTCCTCATCTCTTTCCTCTTTCTCAGAATAAAGATAAGATAAAAAAGAGATGAATCTCAATAATTCATTTTCTTACCTCCTATCGTATCCTATCATATTCCAAACACTTACTTTTCTCCATGTGTTTATTACTGGGCTTTCATTTAGTAGAACCTCATTTGCTGATATTTTTAGAATTACAGACTTCACAGGCTTCTCTAAGATGGTACTACAATTACAAAACCCATTAGAGAAAATATAATTGCTGTTAGTGCACAATGTTTGTAATATATTTTAGGCATCGGATTACCAAAAGGCATGCATATTTAATGAACTAACTTTAAATACAAGGTTACTAATGATTAATAGCCTGAAAGGACACAAAAAGCAACATGCATTTTCCCCAAGCCATTATGTACCATCAAGCAGATTTCAGAAATTGTGGTTGAAGGAGTAATCCTATGAGGAGGCAAAAGTCAGAGGAGAGAAACAGCATTCCATGAAAATACACATGGGAAAAACTCTATGCAGAACTATTTCAACGCCAGCTTACCCAGAACCTTCTAAGTATGGCAGTGTACTACTTTTTATGAAATTCCTCTGCATCTTCTTAAGGTATTTCTGTACAGGTCTGACTGCAGAGATTTATTAAAGTGTAGCAGAGCAAAAACATAATTAATATACTTAGTATGGGGTATTCCCATACTGAATGCATGAGTTGCAGCATCTGACTTGATCTGACTATGTTTTGAGCGGGGAGAGTAAAAAATTGTTTTTATGCATCTGAAAAAGATTGCCAGACTTCTTAGGGTAGATGATGTTGGCTAGATGATTGCTGGGAGGTGATTGTGTTGCCAGCAGCTCGAAGGAGGTGATTCTCCTGCTCTGCTCAGCTCTGGTGAGGCTGCACCTGGAGTATTGTGAGCAGTTCTGGGATCCCCATTTCAGGAGGGACGTGTCGCTTCTAGAGAGGGTCCAGCATAGAGTGATGATTAAGGGACTGGAACATCTATTGTATGAGGAAAGACAAAGCGAACTAGGTCTGTTTAGCCTGGAGAAGATTGAGAGGGGATATGATCAATATGTACAAATACCTGAGGGGAGAATGTAAGGAGGATGAAGCCAAATTCTGTGGATGCCAGTGACAGTATAAGGGGTAATGGGTACAAACTGAAATGCAGGAAGTTTAATCTCCACGTGAGGAAGAACTTTTTTCCTGTGAGGTGACAGAGCCCTGGAACAGGCTGCCCAAAGCCATCCAAACCCACCTGGATGCCACCCTGTCCCACATGCTCTAGGTATCCCTGCTGAAGCAGGGGAGTTGGAAGAGATGATCTCTAGAGGTCCCTTCCAACCTCCTCCATTCTGTGATTCTGTGATTAAATTGTTTATGGTCTGTTCCTCTCCTTAGAAAAACTGAATTTAAAAGAGTAAGACTCAGATGGAACTGGAATTAGCAAATAATATTGATCCCACATTAGAATTCCTCAGCTGCCAGCAGGTTTTGACATTCTATACTGTCATGATCATGGAAACAAGTATAGGAAACATGCAGTGAGAACAAAATAATTCAGTAAGCTTTGAGGAATTTTTTTTTTTAGGTTATTTGATAAAAACTTTAAAAAGAAGAAAGAAGACATACAAAAATAATCTTGCTAGTTCTGTAAGGTACATTATTTAAAATCAACCATATAATCTGACTTTAAAAATGCTCGCTATAACCAAGATGTAATGAGTTGGAAAAAGCTATTTTCCCATCTATGAAGGAACATATCTAACAAACTTGATATGGAACAAATATAAACAAAGCCTGGCCTTCAGTTTTCTGTAGTGTAGTGAGATGCAACACAGATTATAAAGCTATTAATAATTGTGACTTGAGAAAACAGCAACTCAGCCAGGCTGCCAAAGTTATATATTTGTTCTCTACATACAGGAAAAAGTTCTGTCATGTGATCTCTTAATCAAAGTGGCAGGTCCTGCTTCACTTCTTCTCATTGCCATTAATGTTGATGCATTTCTATTTTGATATTTCATGTGTTTCTGCATGCCACAGATAAGAGTTTGCCCACAAATATGGAGCTTTTCTTGCATATCATGAGAGTGATAAGCAGCTCTTTTTTTTTCTTCTTTTTCCTTTTTTTTTTTTTCAGAGGGAAAGCTGATTCTTGTTGATAGAGTGCAAAATAAAGTAAGCAGTACTGAAGGGTTCTTTGTTTGAAGCAGAAATTCCATTAACCATTCAGGAAAATATAAATAAATAAATAAATAAAAAGGAAATTCTTTCATTAGCCACAACGTCAATTTTAATGACAGACAGATATTTAACACTCGCCTTTATATGCTATGGCTAGAATTGGTTGAATCATTACTTTATTCAAAGCTGCTATAACATTTCAGAACATAACAATTATTATTCTTTGAGGTTTTCATATTTTATATTTCATCACTTACAGGTGCTCATGTATAACATACATAAGCAAATAAAACTTAGCTGTATGATAAAAGACAATGAAATGTCAAAAAAACAAAGTATTAAGGTGATTGTTATGTGGTAAACTGCGTGTAGAATAATTTATGGGGAAACAGAATAGAATATTGAGCATTATAAATTATATTTTCAAGTACAAACATTGAAACAATGTATATTTTGTACAAAACAGAACATATAAAGAGAGAAAGAGAGATAATGATAGCTTTAGCACAATTAATACCATGCTGAAATGTCTTTGACAGCAAGATATTTGAGTATCAAAGATTCATAGAGGTTGGAGATAGAAAAGACCTGCTAGGTGAAGGAATCAGTTTCTCAATCAAACAAAACTGCTTCCTACTATACATTTTGCAATATTCTCTCCTATGTCAGTAGGATATAGTATCCTACTATATCTCTTTGCCTGTGAGTTCCTAAGTCGTAGATTAAATTCTGAAAATAAATAGTTTTCTAATGCATTTGCTTAGACCAGGAGACTGACTTCACATGTCATAAGTGCTTAGAATTACTTCCTCCACCAACAAATCATAAAAAAGGAGACCATATAAAACACAAAATTTCATTGTCAATTGAAAGCACAAGATACTAGGGAAATTAAGTGCAAAAATGTTGCAGAAGAGTTTCTGATTAGCAGAGTTCTATACTGGAAATATGAGAATGCTGGGAGAGTGGAGAAAGGAAGAAATTCTGAGTGGCAAAGAGTTTCTAAGACAATGTGGATTATATTTTAATATTAAACGTCTCGTTTATTCCTTATAAAGCAGTGGAGACAGAAAAAATACATACAGCAAATATGATTAAGAATTTATTTCATGTATTTTCATGTACCTTTTCTTAATTAGAAATGTACATATAAAAGTACTTTATAATTACAAAAAGGGGTAATTATAGCCAACCAGCTCTCTGTATATCATTGTTCAACATTTTGCTGTCTAGAGTAACCCAATATAGAACTGCTGAAGTAGGATTTATCTAGTGTGAGTTACTTAAATAGCTAAAATGTGATTTTCTCTATGTGCCTCTTTTGATATAGATATTAACTGGGATGGATGGATAGAGGGATGGATGGATGGATGGAAGTATGGATGGATGGATGGGTGGATGGAGAAAGAAAGAGAAGAAGAATATATACTGGTTGTGCAACACATAGATTTTTTTATCAACCACAGACCATATTAAAACTTGGCCTAATTGTCATGACAATGGGATAAGAAAGTGTAAAATAATCCTTTCCTCTCTACTTTGCTGAAATTAGAAATTTGAATCCAGGGATTCAAACATATTAAGATTGTATTATGATTTATAATAGTTTCAACTACTAGTGCATGTACTAGTAGTGTATGATAATATGTATAAATACATATTGTTACAAGCTGATGAGGCATATTTTCCTCTTATACAGCTAGAGTGAAGACTTGTTGTCAGGATGGAGCTATGCAAATATGTTGGGGAATGTAAACTGTCCAACTGTAACCCTCAATTGACTGAAAGCAAAGAAAGAGGCAGATAGCATGACTTTTGTTGTCCCACTGACTGTAGAGAAATAACTTTTAGTCAAATTATCATTATAGAAGGGCAAAAGTATTAAAAATTCTTCAATCAAGATTTTAAATTTTGATCAAAATACACCCTTGAGATTTCACAAAAAAAGGTTAAATTTCATCAATCCTATTTTAAAATGAATAATTGTATAAATGAGTTTTGATATGTCAGTTTCTTATATCTATATACAGCAGTTCAGTTGTTCCAGCAAAGCACCCAAGTGAAACATTTTTTTTTAACGAATGAATGAAAATGTTAGCCCTTTATTCTGTAATAGGATAAAAGAAAAAGAAAGTCTAGAAAAATCTATTATTCTCTGATTATTTATAAAAATTCTCATTATTTATATTTAAAAAACTTTACAATTCTTATTCATGTATATTACCTGAAATATATATATATTTACAATACAAAATATACAGGTATCTCATAAAACAAGAAGTCCACCTCTACCATTTCTACAATACATATTTTAGCATGATATGTTTTTTTGGCATGATCAGCAATACATAGAGCAGCACTCTATGGAAAGGAAGAAGTTTTTAATGTGGTAACACTAATCTAAAAAGCAGGGTTAAAAAGTCACGCTATCTCTATTTCTGCCCACTGCCTTTAGAAAGTGGCTTGTTCTCTTATCAGATGGATAACATTTGCCTTTTTGACCCTAGTGGCAAATTATTCCATGTGGTTATTACTGGTTAGTGAAATATTTCTGCTTCTACACACTGTTTACTTTTCATTTCCTGTTTAGACTATGTCCTCTCTAGTTTTAAGCCCCTAATACAAGTATTTTACCAAGCTGCAGTCTATTGCCTATATTCATTAAATATGATCCTCAGTCTAAAGTCTCCCTTTTTTCACTGTGGGTATTCAGCATCTTGTTTTTTTTTCTTATACAATGGATTTCATGTATTTAAATGTCTCTAAACTCAATTCTGCAATCTATTATTATATGACTGAAAATGGAACAATTCATACAAAAAGTCTAGCTGAAGTGATCTTACAGCATAGACTTCCTCAGTAACATTTTAATGGCAAAATAAATTTTATTTAGAGAATGTTCACAGCATAGGAATAAGTATAAACATCCCAGAACTACTACAAAACAAATTTACCTATTTTTGTGTCAATTTTTGAAATAACTCTTAAGAGACTCTTAACAAAATCCCATACTTGATCTCTGATGCAACCCAATTTCCTGATGTATATCATGCTCATTAAGAGATATTTTAAACTGGAATAGATCCATGTTTTCATTCTTTCAGTGACAACTTTTAGTTTGAGAGAGGAAAGATGTCTTAAGAAAGATTATTTTCCTGTTTTTAGATTATGTTTAAAATTGGAAATGCTTTATGTGTCTTTATCAAAACTAATTTATATAGAATCCTTTAGCCTGTTGTGGTTTAAAATCTGAAGTCTGCCAGCTAAATTATCTATATATACACTTAAAAAAAGAGCTACAGCATTCTTTTAAGTAAGTTTTTTCTTTTTTTCAGTGATCTCTGCTATTAAATTTATACTATTATCTACTCATCTTATTTCCATAATACCAATTTTCAATAATTTTTAATAGACATGGATTGTATTAAATATATTCCTTTCTGAAATATGTGATATTCCTACTGCGTATGTGATATAAATTTCCACTTTTGCAGTGGTCATGTATGGACCACTTAATTTAGTGCTTAGCATTAAAATAATCCATATTGTCTGCAAAACCAGATAATGTTCAGTAGCTGGCAAGTGCCATGCATGAACTGATGTCTGCTTCTAAAGATGCATACATTCATCTGTGATTCAGAAAAATTCTTCTGGGGAAAGTGCCTAGGTATAGAAATAAGAAGAAACATGTTCCTAGTGTTGGAACTAAGGCAGAAACTCCCTTGTTTGTGGTAGCAGAGGTAGTACCTAGGTAGTAAGTGTGACCTAGGTAGTAAGTGTGACCCTTTGAATCTAGAGGGAGATAGAGTGAAACCACCGCTCTACTTTTCTGGAGAGAGACCTTAATTCCAGACATTGGAATAATGTAATAAAATTGAACTGAAGGAATTATGAAGTGAACCAGAGAGTGAATAAGCAGAACCAGGAGAAGCCCTATTAGGCATCAGGCTTTAGGCGAAAAAGTGTTTTCAATATGGGTGTGCATTATTGTTTTTCAGTTATAGTCCTCTCTGATCACTGTCCTTGGTCAGTATATTCATAATCTGCAGTATGTTTATTATATATCTATATTTATATCATCATGATATGATGGTAAAAAGACATGTATTGCTCTCCAAATTTATATGAGTTTTGTATTCTAGAGTATTTTTATTAAACTTGTGATCTACACTACGACCTCTGCCAAATCCTCTTATTTTGAAATGTTCACATAGGCTAAATTAAAAAAAAAATCCAAAAACTTTTTGACAGAAAGACACAGATCCTTTTAATTTTCCTTTTTTTTTTTTTTTTTCCATGAAGTGCTTGAGTCGGGTTATTTGACACTTTGTGCAGGTACACCAAAGGCACTGTCCCTAGAAGAATCCTCACTTTAACATTCCAACATATTTCAGGCTTGATTCGGAAAGGTCACCTTTGGAGGCCAGAGGGGAGCACAGCCTGCTTGCCCATACACTCCCTTGATTGCTGCTAAGATTGACAACAGCAGTGTGAATTGTGAAGCTGCCTTTTTTTGATGTGGGCTGGTATCCAATAAGCACATGAAGGAGACCTTGAGCTTATATCACACAGGTCACTAAGCAGCCATAAGATAATGATAACTCTTAGTTACCATTGACCTAGGCTAAATTAGAAATTCTGACCCAGAGGTGAAAGGGTCCATATCCTGTTACAATCACCCAGACCCACACAACTTCATGACAATAATATCTTTGAAGAGATTTTAATTTGCCTGAGCATGGGTTTTCCCTCTTAAAGCTGTGTCGACTGTCTCTGATCAAATTATGTTTGTTCATGCTGTTACTTCAATAACATCTTAAAATCCTCTGGAACTGTTTCAAAAGTTTTGTATTCCTCTTTTCTTCTCCTAGCAGCTAACATGGAAGTGAGCTATACTTGATAGCTACTTCTGTGACCCTTTTAGTATTTTGATTTCCAAATGCTTACATCGCAGAATTAACCCTGCAATCAGAGAATATACTAAAATATCAATCAATTTCTACTTTTTTTTTTTTAATTGTGATGTGAACATTGCCTAGAACTATGTTGAGGAGACAAAAGGACATCCGCAAAAGGTAAATAGAGCTGCAAAACCTTTTGCAGAGTCTGAGTTGGACATGCACCATATGATTTTATTCTTAAATAATATATTATTAATTAACCATTTGTTACCATAAGGCTGGTCTCATGATATTGGTTATTTCTTATTTATAGAAGCACATTACTGTACTTCTTGGTTTCTTAATCATAAATAAGAGAAGTCTAGATTCCTGTGACTTTCAGTTTGTGCTTATTCTGCTATAGGGATAGTTAAATAAAATATTGACAGTGCAAGAAATAATATTTTTCATAAAAATAGACACACGTTCAACAGTTACTTCTGGAATAACAGAGAAACATCAAAACTTATTAATATCCAAGAGACAGCTTAGGCGATAAAAAGAATCACTCACTATTACAGAGAATACCACAGGGTATAGAGGAGTATACTATTTCCCCAACTCAGTGCACTATTGAACATACAATGACAAAGCCCCCATTAAAGTTTGATGCAGCTTCATGGATTACACAATGCTGGTTGGTAGTTAGATATTGTGTGCTGCAGAGCTGTTCTGTTATGCTAGGCTTTCTTACATAGCAGGCTTTCTTAGCAATATTGCAAATTCTTTGAGTGTATTGCTGGTATTCGTGGATTGGTAGCTGGTAAATGTTTATAGTTCTTTTTTTCATAGTAAAGGCATTCTGGAGCTCCTGAAAAAAACACTTCATTTCTTAGTCACAGATGTCTACAGACATCTGGAAAGAAGTATGAAAAGTATGAAAAAGTATTTCCTACATGAAAAAGTATGAAAAATAGATTTAAGCCCTACATTTGAATCAGGTAAACCTACATTTGAACATGGACCTTCTCATTCACAGCAGAGTTGTTTGCTTTCCAACACTCTATACCTGTATATTTATATAGACTTCCTTGCTTGATCCTGAGGAAACTTCTATCTGAAACTTTCATCAGTATTAGATATGTTCCCTCTCTCCGCAATCCAATTACTTTCTGTGTTAATAACATTACAAATTTATTTAAATATTTTCTCTAGAAAATGTCATTTTGTTCTTTAAGTTATATATTAGAAAGTAATTCTGTTGGGTTTCATTTGTTTTATTTTTAAGATATTTAGTAACATAGCAATAACAGTAATTGAACACTCATTGCTATATCGCAGGATGGCATACAGAATGATTGAGGTTGGAAGGAACCTCTACAGATCATCTAGTCTAACTCTCCTGTTCCAGTAGGGACACTAGAGCACGTGGCACAGGGTGGCATCCAGGCGGCGGGTTTGGAAGATCTCCAGAGAAGGAGACTCCACAGCCTCTCTGGGCAGCCTGTTCCAGGACTCTGTCACTCTCATAGGAAAGAAGTTCTTCCTCACATGGAGATGAAACTTCCTGTGTTTCAACCTGTACCCATTACCCCTTGTCCTATCACTGGCCATCATGGAGAAGAGTTTGGCCCCATCCTCCCTACATTCTCCCGTCAGGTATTTGTACTTATACCTATTGATCAGATCAATCTTCTCTTCTAAGCTAAACAGGCCCAGCTTGCTTAGTCTTTTCTCATAAGATAAATGCTCCAGTCCTTTAATCATCTTTGTCACTCTACTCTGGACAAAATGACAAAGATAGAAAGGAGAATTGATTAAAGGATGGCAGTTACTTGAGTATCTTGGTTAAACTCTGAATTATCCTGGAGGATCTTTGAATATCCTGGAGGATCCCTGAGTAAATATTGGTTAGGTCTTCTAAATTTTTAGAAGGTCCAAGAAAGGACCCTACCTAATGAAATCCAAACCACGCATTTTTCTCTGCTCCTGATGCTAATGAGTAAGTTAAGAAAACTAGGTTTTTAGGTCTTTTTATAGGACTTTGGCACTGAACTTGGTTGAACTTCACTGTTATCCCTGCTTAGTGTAAATGTACTGATCAGTTGCTCCATCTGATCCTAAAGTTGGTCTGGCCTAACTACCCACCAATCTGAATCTATCAACATATTACAAATGCCTATTATTAATTAGTGCGCATTTTCACTGAAGCTATGGCTACTCATGTGATTTAAGGGACAGAAAATTATTTCAATCAAACTTTAGTGCTTATTATTTTATTTATACTTCAACCTTTTGCTCTAGCATATTTATGATTTTCATACACTTTTTTCTCTATTTACAATTTCAAACAAGTTTATCTTACTTCAAACAAATTTATATTTTATTCTATATTCTAAGTCTAAGCTAAACCATCTGTTATGAATTAATTGCTAATATATGGTGTTCTTTTAAGGAAAGATCCTCTGCTTCATCTCTGTAATCTCATTACTAGGTTCTTGAAGCCATGATGGACTGACAAGTTCTACTTACCTTTAGCATTTTAACAATAACAGTTTAATTCTCTACGTTTTTCAAAATGAACTCGTAGGTACATTTTTATTTAACTGTTATTTTACTTTCTGAATGGCCAAAATGAGATCCTAGATTTTTTCAGATACAGAGCCATATTTCTTATTGTGGTTGCAAGGCAGAAATTATAAAACACTGCGTCCCCAGCAGAACTGAAGGATAAAATAATAAAGATATCAGTTACTTCCCAATAGAGAGAAAGTTCAAGGGGGAAGTAGTGGAAATATTTCATGGAAATGCTAAGAGATAGGAAGAGATAGTCTGTTGAGCTTATTTCTTCCTACAGAGCTTTTAAAATGATTGATATCTTGGTTCTTTCCATAAATTAATGCTTCTGTTCTGAGCAAATCCTTCAGTATTGAAGTCCTTCAGCCCAGAAAATGGAAAGTGAAACAGGAACTGCTGGAAACTGGCACACAAATATAGTAGAGAATTTTCAAAATTCAGTTCAATCAGAAAAATTACCTCCTTATTCTTTGGCATTAGGTAAGAAGAGAAAAGTGTTTCCTAGTCTCTGACCACTCTGAAGTGGATCAACATAAGCCTTATTTTATTTATGCAAAGACCTTGAGAAAAAAATATAATTCAGTGCATGTTCAGTAGATTTCCCAACAAAATCAGTATCCTCGGTGATACTGATCTATTCAATCAAGTTCATTTGCATATTTTTCTGCTATAAATAGTTTGAACATCTGCAGAAGTAATTTATAAGCCTCATATTTATATTATTATTTATAGTACTTTTTATTAGTTTAGAACTAGTGCTTTAAGGATGAACAACTGAGATGATACACTGAACTTTGAAAGTAAACAAGTGATACTGAAAGTATATTTGACTGAAATGGGGAGAGTATAAAGTAAGAAGGAAAGTATAATAAGCAATGAACCTTCTTCCATTAGCTCTATTGCAGAAGTACAGCTGAATACTGAATATCTGTTTTTAATAGTGGTAATACTATTGCATTTTTATCTAATAGTTGAATTTGGACTCAAGGTTTCACTTTTTATTGTTGCTGTTTTTGCTATTGTTCTTTTCTCTTTTTTTTTTCTTGCCTTTTTTGTTGATTTTATAAAATCGTCTTGTTTTTTTGCCAGTGTTTCCATTAAAGGCATTATACCTGAAACTTTGTTGCTTTAAGGAGCTCCCTCTCATATCAAAGGGACTGTGATCTTAGATCATTTTAGATGACAGTGATTTAAAAAGTTTTTTTTAAAAAGAAAACAAAATAAAACATTGAAAATAAGCTTTAGTATATTTTATCTTTTCTGCATGAGTTCAAATCGGAGAATCATCTTGTTTTAAATAAATGTGAGAAGAAAATCAGGAGTTCTGTACCTTCCTTGTAGCTGATCACACATTTCAGTGTAAAAATACAGAAGTCTATCACTAGCTGTCTAAACTAAAAAAAAAAAAAAATATATTTTACTGATCTGATTTGAAAAAAACATGCTTCTCTGATTTTTAGATACTAAAAATTTTCTATTTACTTGTCAATAATGAACAAACCAAGAGATTGAAGAAAATATTTAAAAATAATTTATAGGATATAGTGTGTATATTTTAAGGTATTCTGATTTATGTTCTTCTATTAAAAGAGCGTAGTTGGTTCTTATTTCTCATGTGTTAAATAATGAGTATGCAAGTTGTAGTTAGCATAAACTGGCAAGACAAGTTTTACAACATAAGTTGTCAAGCTCCACAGGGTCTTAATTTGATAGTCTTTAATAGGCTACTTCTCCATCTATTCATGTTTGAGTATTAATATTGCTTGTTCATTCCTGAGCCCAGCTCTTTTCTAAATTCACAAAAATTCACAAAAAGATAAGCTTCTTGTATAGAACTCTATAGAGTTAAAAGAAAAGTCTTAAAGAACAAGCAGAGTACACAGAAAAAAGACCTTGTATTCATAATCAGAGTAGAATATAAAACTCATATAGGTATGGCTCTAAATATGGATCAGGAAAAAAAAACATACTGGATAGATTAAAAATTATAATAGTTATGGGGATAGTTCTTGTCTCAATATGCAAGAATTGAACATCTTGGGAAGAGTGGGATTGTGGTGGCAGTGTGCTGTGTTCTGCTGTTTCACATGAGGTGGAATGGTCTCTTCATATATGAAGAAAACCTAAAATATCCCCAAATGCATTGTAGAAAACAAAGGGGGACTAGAGAAAAATCTGGTTAAAAAAAAACAAACAAACAGGACATTAATTCCTCAATCTGCTAGAATGGAAGAAAACAATTCAACTTCTTTTTTTTTCACATTTATACATATATTTTAAAGAAAAATGTGTTTTAAAAATTATTTTTGTGTGAGAGTGAGGGCAGGAAAAGATGGGAAAATAAAATAAAATAAAAAACATAAAAGAAACCCAAATGCAATACGTGTTTGCGAAGTGTTTTGGCTTCCAAATAGCATATTCCATCAAAAGAATCTGACAAGCTCCACATTGGAATCTTTTGCTTGTCAGCGGGTGTACTGTGAAAAAGAGAACAGTTAGTAAAATCACTTCAGATCTCTTCAGACTTTTAGAAAGTCCCTTCTTATGTTCAGTTAGGGAAGTTTGGTGCTATCATTTTTTTCCAGGAGTAAAACCTAGTAAAGTCAGAGCCCAAACTATGACTAAGTATAAGCACAGACCGAAGCAATTGAGACTTGGAATCTATTCAACTTTTTTTTTTTTTTTTTTTCTTTTCTTTTTTCCTTCCCTGGGAAGTAAAGGGAATATGTTTCAAAAGAAAAGTGTACTACAACAAAGGTTACTACCTGTACTCTGCTAATATAGTTACTTGTTTCATAACGCAGGATATATACCTGTTCATCGCTGTGTTATAAATTACTCTATTTAACAAGTACTGCCATGCTTGGAAAAGAAAATACAGGGAAAAAAAAAGAAATATATAAAAAGAATATATTTAGAGTCAAGATCAGAGAAGAGTTAGTAGGGCGTTAAGAAAATGCAGATAAATCCAGTAGTAGTATAAAAATGGAAGACTTTATACCACTGATAATGTGAGTAAACCACACACACACTGCCTCATTGTGACCCACCTGAGAAATGTAACCGATGACTTTGTGTAAAATGAAAGAATGAAATAGAAAAAAAAATGCTGGAAATAGTATAATTTGTATAATGATTCTTATAAATTTATAAAATTTCTTCAAATGAAGTACTGGTGCCAAAGTTCAAACACCTTAGAACTTAAACTTCTTTCACAAACTGTGGAAAGGATTAAGACAAGAGAAAGATTCGTGATGAAAACACTCACTGTGCTTACTCAGGAGTGAAGTAACAAAAAAAGTCATATCACATAAATAAATATATCAACTAAAGGATGGTGTAAGTAAGTAGCTTGTGACTTCATACTCATTATTTAAGTATAACTGGAAATATGGAGATTTAATTGATACTGAAAAGTAAAACAATTAAAACATTCTGCCAAATATATCCTTTTAATTAATCTGTATTAATCACTATCACAAGTTCCTTGAGGCCATGAAATTAAAAATAATAAAATTAATATTTATATACTTAATGAGAACATCTATAGTTACATTAGGTTTATTTATTAGTGCATGTATGGTAATGTTCTAGGTAATAAATGAATGCAAAGTAAATTAAGTACAATAGCCTTTCTATGCGGTGGTTGTATTCAGATGATTCACATGAGCCAATGATATGAATGGGTTAATTGACTAAAATGATGTAAATGTAACTTTTTTTTTTTTAATGTTACACCATGATAATGCAAGTATACAAAGATCTAATTACAAATATTTTAAAATAGGTGTGCTATTTTTAAATCTTCCTTTCTTTACTTGTATTCATTCTTCTCAGAGTTTTTAGTTTCTTAGATCAGTTATGGGAATTCCCATCTTTGCTGCTGCCTGATCCCATTCAGATCAGACTCTGCTTTGGGCCAAAATCTATTCCACTCCTGCATCTGCATTTGTATAAAGCTTAATGTATGCAAGAAATGTCAATATCATCTCAGTTATCATGCAAAATAATAGATTCATCTATTCAGACTGAGTAGAAGTCTTCAATAAAGATTATTGTCTGGAGTTTTATTTTGCAGTTTCACATCCTTCTTTACAATTTTTACAATCTACTCAATCTTTATTTGAAAATTGATAATATGGAAAATATTAAAAATATATGTTCCACTCTTCCAGGATAGTACAAAAATATATTTTCCATCATAAAATACCTGCCCCTTTCAAATTACACTTGTTTTTTTCCGTTAAATAATGATTATTTATTGAAATTCAGCTAACATACTAAGACATGAGGTATAACTCAGTAAAACCTTTTTTCATGCTTATTTTAATCACTGCATTGCCATTTAATTTGCCCTAAGTTTGAGGGCAAACTAATCAGTGTACATAAACTCAACCTTCAAATAAGTGTTTTTTTTTCTTGTTTGTTTGGGTTTTTTTAACCTATATTATATTTTCTTTGCTTTTGTAAATATTCAATGCACAATTCAATAGTAAGATGACAAATTCTGGAATAGCATTCACAAATTTCACTACAGAAATATAAATTAATAAAATATCTATAAAAGTTTTATAATAAGTTTTGCACATATCTATTATCTTTTCAAAATATTTTTACTAGCAAATCCTTGTTAAGATTGGCTGAAGGTTCTCAGGCATTGTTTCAGTCTAGGATCTAACTTGTAGACAAGAGTAGACAAAAGTATAGTTGCTATACTGTTTAAGAATTTAATTTACATGATTGGTAATATTTCTCTATTATTTTTATTTCAAAATAACTTCTAAGAGCAAGCTATTTTGCATTTACAAATCAAGGCTTACAGAATGATAAAGTAGAAAGCGCATTTGGGCTGAGGGAGGAAGCCTCATAGAAACAGCTATCATTGCCAATAGTTATTACAGCATACACATGCATCTTAATCCAAGAGCAGTACGCGTTTATCAGTGGAAAGCAGGTGATCTATCCTTGCTCATCACCACTTGGATAGCTTACAACTGATAATGTCTTTAAAAAATCTGAAGATTGCCTGCCAGTTCCATATCAGAACCACCATAGCTAGTCATCTTTTTAGTTTTATTGCCAAGACTATTGCATTTCTTTAAAGCTTCTATTGGCCTTTTCTTCCACTGCTGTCAGTCTGGATGAGTCCAGCTGTACAGTCAGTGTTTCTTGGCTATAGCCAGTCTATGAGAAACTGGCTATACATACTCTTTGTCTCTGAAACACGTATAGTATAACTTTTCATTATTAATCAAAATGAGATCTCTGTTGTTCTTCTGTGACTCTCCTGAGTGTTAGCATGGGATTGAGGATAATCTAATTTGTGCAAAATCTCCCCAATGAGAAAAGAAATATGTATATATATATATATATGTATATATTTTTGATAAATCAAAACTGTTAAACAGAGTGGCTCCTTCTATATATTTTAATCAATGGGAATTAATAATGAATGTGCATGGTACTGTAGAATTATCTGTATCTGTTATTAACATTGATTAAAATGAAAAAGGTTGAAAGAATGAGATCAGTTTTCCTTTCCTTCATTGCTCTATCAATTAAAATTAGGCAAAGCAGAATTTGAAAACTTTGAAAACTCATTTTTGTTTTTCAAAGTAAAAAACACAACCAGGTTTTTGAAGTGTTTGGCAAACCAAGTGGTAATTCAAACTGTTAATCATAATTGATAATGATTATCTAGCCTACAGAAATTATAAAAGGATTTTTACAGTGTAGTTTAAGATTGTATGCTACACCCATTTTTTCACTATCATTTGAAAAAAATCACATAGCAAAAATTTTCATGGAATATTTATTTAATTGAAATCCTAAAAGCTTAAATTTGTATGTCTCTGGAACAACACATTATTTTTCACTAATCAACAGACTTTCCTCCTGAGTGCATAAAATTTTCTGAACGCATTTCAGTATAAAACTTATTAACATAAAGGAATATATATGTATATATTAACTTAATTTCCAGAAAACTTAGAAGACTATATGACACTGATGAGGAAGAAATGAAATGGTGTGTGAAATTAATCTGATGAAAGGGTTTGGCAAAGTCTACATATAGTGAAACTGATGGGCAAATTAGGGTTAATACGGCCTGGATCCATCAAAATGCCAAGCTTTGCCAAAAAGATTTCTCCGGTTAGAGCATGCTTGTACAATACAGTTCCCCAGGAATTGACTTTTTCCCATAACCCCCTCCCAAATGATTTTAGTTTGCCTCATACTTGAACTCCTAATTTTTCTCCCAGGTTAAACAGCTTAGTTTAATTTAGCAGGCAGCTGGCCAACATCAATCAGCTGTGCTTCATACAGCCACCTGCTACTCTACCACACTCTCACCACTCATCTACTTCCCCTCTCCACCACCCATGTCCATGTGGCATGGAGCCCAAAGTTTCTGCTTTAATCTACACCCCATCCTTAACGTGTCACCTAGGATCATGCAGGAAAAGCAACAGTCAAGGGCAAGATACAGATGCCTTTTTGGGATAAGGAGTAGGGAATATGCAAGAGTGGTGTTTGTAATACTTATTATGTATTCTATCCCAAGGAATGCATGTGAGGAATCTGGGTAGCACAGCTACATAAGATGATCAGTAAAGGTTGTTCTCAGTGATTAATACAAATTTGCACATGGAAATGTTCTGGGAATTTCACTTCTGTTGCACTTGGTGCTTGCATGCACCAAGGAAATGTCCTGCTTTATAGACTAACATCTGAAATAGAAAACTGAAATAAAACTAGACTTATACTGCTATATTTTGAAGTGTTGTGTTTTTTTTTTTTTTTCTCTGAGGAATTCATGATTGATTTAGTATAAGATTTAACAGGACTAATATAGGAAATCTTAATGGATTTGCATTAATATCAGAATCATAGAATCATAGAATGCCTAAGGTTGGAAGGGACCTCTAGAGGTCATCTAGTCCAACCCCTCTGCACATGCAGGGCCACCTAGAGCACGTGGCACAGGGCTGCATCCAAGTGGGTCTTGAAGATCTCCAGAGAAGGAG
>JAWLRI010000971.1:1204928-1270139 GCA_034781795.1 Crypturellus tataupa
TAGCCCATGGAATTTTTCCGAGGAGGTTTCTGAAGAGGCTAAAGTTGGCCCTCCTGAAGTCCATGGTTGCAAGGCTGCTTATGCGCAACCCAAACAAGATTTTACAAAGACCTTCTTTCCTAGGTTAACTTGACATTTAAAATGATGCCACTGCATTGTGAGTTGAGAATGCCCTCATTAACATATATTATAGTTCTTTGGAAGGATTACACAGTCAATATGTCTTAAATAAAGTTTATCTAGTTGGCTCAGATTAAGACTTGAAAAACCTATGAGTCATGTAGTAAGGACATACCTAGTATAAGACTTACCAGATGTAATACTGTAAGCCATGCCCAATTTATCCCATTCAAAATTACACAACTAGCAAGTGTGTTTAAAGGATATGTAGTGATGGCTGTAGGAAAGCATTGCCAATATCTGGAGATGCCTGGTTGATGAGATGCTTAGAGTAAGGAGTCCATACTTCTATTTGCTCCCTTTTATATATTTTTAAGTGGAGTGATAATGCATTAAAAAAAAGGCAAAATACTGCTGTAAATTATTCAATGATGACTAAACTCTTAAACTCAATAATTTGAAAAAAATTGTAATGTTTCAATGTGATGATTTCCTACAGTAGAATTCATGCAGAAGCCTGAGGTGGCATATATATCTTTTTCATAACAAAAAATAAATTAAGATATATAAAAAAAAATCAAAAACAAATTCTGTCTGAATTACATAAGTCCCAGGACTGCCATAGATCAAAACCTCATACACTATATTGCTTCTTCTGCTTCTGAACAATTTGCTGGCAGTTTCAAACATTTCATCAATTAGTTTTCAAGTGACTGGTAAATTTAGACACTAAAGAATTTACACAATGTGCTTTAGGGAATATTTAGTCAAATTCCTATCTCAAATATCATGATATAAACCTGGATCTAATCCTTTAAATCTAACTAGGATTTAATCCAACTTTACACCAATGTAATTGAGAATAGCATTTGACTTATTGTTTTTCTGAAACAAATGCGTCCCTTAGGATGGCTTCTTCTTCCCTTATACTGAAACAAATCAAAGTCAACAAAGTTGCAACTATGTATGAACCTAAAAGGAAAACACTTAGCTAACGTTATCAGCATTTAGCCTTAAACTGCTTTGAGAATCTGAGATGTATCTAGCTCATATTTTGTCAATGGATAGAGAAGGAAAAATTCCATGGTCACAAGAGCAGATTACAACATCCCTATCCATCTTTTCCTCTCTCCTTTCCTCCTCATGTGTCACCTTAAGGGACTGAACATGGACAGCAGAATTATGGTGGAGAATGAGCTTCTTCTTATTTCTCAGGTCTCAGAATGGATGGGCACTGTAGTTTATCCTATTCATATTGGAAGTTATTACAGATATGACAATAATTACCTAGAAATGGAGAATTCATCCAAATTCATCCAGATGAGATAGATAGGATATGCTGTGATTTAGTACCTACTTGGGAGTCATATGTCTTTAGTTATAGGATCTTAACTTATATTTACATATGTATATATTGTTATAAAAACTACTAGAATGACAGAGAAAGAAACAAATATGCAACAAATTTATTGGGTCACTTTGATGACAACCGAATCAGTATAAACATCCAAACAACTACATTGTTTAAACAGTTAATTGCAGCTACCATTTTCTGATTATATTAAAAAAAAAAAATCTTGATTCTTGCAAAGAAAATGTTTTGCAAGACATATGCAAGACAGTTTGGCATGTTGAAGAAATAGGTATAGAAGCTTGAATGACATGTAAGAAATTTTCAGGTAGAGAGAGAACAATAGAGAAACTAGTTAGTCAAAAAACTTTCAAAAATTGAAAAGAAAATTACAGACAACTGACACTGATTGACCAAATTCTATTCCTTCTTCCATAAAAGGATGAAAAATGTTTACAGGGAAGAGACAAACTAACAAGGAACAAACACATTTTTTGACCTAGGTGGATTCTGTGTAGTAAAATGAAAGTTTGCTGAAAGATGAGAAAATATTCTCTTCATGATTGACCCATTTCATTATACTGTCATAGTTTTAGACCTGTATGTTATGGGTTGGTTAAGGCTATTCTTCTGTATTTTCTAAATTTTATTATAATTACCATTTTTAGCTTTTGATTTTTAATTTCAATTTCAATTACATATTTTATGTTTACATGAAATTAAATATTCCATCTTTATTTATTTTGAATTTAAAAATTTATTTTGAATTTCTAGAGTCCTTTGGTTCTGTGAGCATCCTATTTTTTAAAATAAATAATTACGGAGAAAAACTTAAAAATATGAGTCACTAAAGCTAGCAACAAACAAAAATAACCAAGCTAAACATAACCTTATCTTGTTGACATTTTAGAGACAGATTAATTATTTCATTATTATGAAAACCTTGGGAGTTTTATTTCTGGGAATACTAAAGTGCTTTGACATTTCCCAGATTTGCTGTTAAAAAGGGGGCAGTGTTGATTGTTGATTATTGTTCTGGACATGCATATTTATCCGGGTAAGAATTAAGAAATAGAAGATAGGCCCAAAACCCCAGCTTTATGAATAAATCTAATAAAAAATATCACGTCTCCCTAGAAACTCTGTCAGGTTATATTACCCTGGTGTTATTGGAACAACAACTGTTTAATACAGTTGAGATTATTGTACAGTGTGACTGAAGGTATGTGATGTGCCACTTTTTCATTGAAAATAGCTTCAGATTTTTTCTTCTTCCCAGGTAAAAGTTAGAAAAACTTTGAAAATACAGGATAAGTCAAATGAAGTGAACAAAATGTCACCCCCCCAAAAAAAATAAGGATGAATTGGTCATAAAATAAAGCCATACCTTTAGGCTGTTTGTAAATTAATAGTAGAGATGAGATTACTGTCTACAGTTTTAAATGTCATGAATGATAATATCAGTATGAACAGTAGCTCACCTCTCCTTACATTCAAAATCTGGCTGATCAGACATATATGGAGAAAAAAGGCAAAAAAAAAAAATCACATTAAATTTAACCAATAAAAGCAAGACAACAGATTACATGTCAGGGTGAGGATGAGGGAGCAGAATCTTTCTGAGGCTGAATTGATGAAGCTTTTGTATACATTTTTTTTTCAGTTATTAGTTAATACAACTTCTGCCCATGTTTTAAAGCAAAAATGTTGTAGTTAACAGAATAAAACTCTTTCTGTTAAGCTCCATATTGCTGTTTTTTCTGTCTTCATTTTAACCATATCTGCTGTAGATATACCTTTATTTGTAGTGGTGTTAAAAAAGGGCTTTTAAAGCTCCATTGTCTAATGTAGAAGTATAAATATGAAAGAGAACTAATTAGTATTTTATCTCCCTTCAATAATTTCAATATTCCTATATGAATCTGGAAAACATAATACTATATAAATATTCATAGCTAATACTTAAAGTGTGAATGTGTAGGAGGAGGGCGTACCTGATTTCAGTAATGACAACCTGTCCTATATATGCAAATTGCACTAGAAAGACTTCCAAGCACACATGCATGTATTCAACACTGTTTAGCTAAGGAAGCCTATAGGAAGATTACTATAACAGAAGATTTTATTCAATTTCCATTTCTCAGTTTGTCTTTTCCAAAAACTCCCTTTTTTTTTTTTTTTTTGAAAGCTACTTTATCTTTAGATGATGATAAATAAGTGTGAGTATTCTGTTTATTTTAGGACTTTTTGTTTTGTGCACTGCTCATGGATATGATAACTTCCCCTACTGTATGCTAAAGTTTTTCTAATATCAGTAGAGCTACAACTCCAACTGAAAATTTGGGAAGACATATATTTATAATTGGGCAGGCAAGCCACAAAATCAGTGGACTAGGTAGATGACCTGTTTTTCAAGTTCATTTTTAGAACTGTTTTTAGGACGATATTTGTAAAATTAGGATAGCTGACATAGAAGCTAGACACTATTGCATTACTATGAAAAATCCAATATTGCTTAATCAGACTGCAGCAGATACAGATAAGAAACTGCAATTCAAAAGTTCTAACAATTTACTCCAAAACACATAGCTATATTTGGAATTCCTATTAAAAGCTATATGTCAAGTTCTATTAGTAACTTTTCCTAAGTCAGAACTAGTGGTGATAAGTCTCTTTTCTTCCATTCCTTATGGCTTGTGGAGATTAGAAATCACTGCTCTTTTCAGATCAACTATTGTTCACCACAGAGTCACTAAGTCTAAGTATAGTTCAGAAAAATCGAAGACTTACATAAATGTATTTCCAGACAGTGTCTGTGTCTCTCCTGTGCTAAATCTGTTATGGATAATTAAGATAGAAGTTAATTTAAAAATTAAATATAAAAGAGAAAGGATGCTGCGAGAATACAATGAAAAAATAGCTTATTTATATAGTATAGTTCTTATATAAAGTAAATAGGAAGAAACATCTAGAATTGTCTATAGGGATAAATTCTTCACTCATCTTCCAATTTAAAAGCTTTCTTTACAAAAGCTCAGTAGTCTGTTACTTGTTCTGAAGGCCATATGATCCATCATCAACAACAAAATTACTTTTTCTGGAAAAAAATGATGCTATAAGTAGAATTTTATATAAGAAAAATTCACAGAAAGATAGCAGAGGGAATATTTTAAACATTTGGTATCCTAGTACACCTAGAGAATCCACCTCCACATATTTGTTGGCATATAAATACTGATTATAAAAAGAAAAAATATTTAAAAACCAACTACTCAGAAGTTTTGAAATTATAAAATTAACTAATACTGCAGTACAGCCATGCTTCAGTTCAGCCTGGAGTATGCTATACTCCTTAGATAAATGACCATGTTTTCTTTAGTTCTGTACAGAAGATTGACCGTACTCTTCTGAATTTGTTAATGGACATTTCTTTTAGTTTTCAACACTTAAGGTATGATCCCAAGCATCATTTCCACTCCACCAATTGTAAGTAAGCAACTTTGAACTTTAAATATTGAGTTTTCTGTGGTCAGATTTTTTTTCTAATGCGAAAATGTACAGTAGTCCTGTGATAGTGTGAAATGTAGTATTTAATTTCCTCTTTTTGAAAGGGATAGTCAAAAACAGAATTATGGACTTCCTTGTGCACTCAGGGTAGGATTTGTAACACCCAATTGGAGCTATCTAAGAGTTAATCGTCTATACTTTCTCTATAAATATTCAAGGATTTATTTCCTTTGCCTTAGACACCTAACGGAGACTGGATTATATCCCCATATATCATATCATCCCCCATTATGTGGGGATACAGTCCACTTTCAGCTACACCGAGGCCTACAAATTTGATCCATAGGGGACTACATCCTTAGCATAAAGGATATACCTAATAGCTGACAGGGAAAATCTGAAAGAAGTCCATATTTGAAATCCTACTTATCATTTGAATCGACACACCAGTGTAAGGTCTTTCTTTTCTTTTAAAAAGATAGCAACCCATAATTATATTGTTTCTACTCTTTCATAACTTTAGCAATATCACAAAGGTTACAGGACTTGTTAAAAAAAAAAAAGTTGAGTGGCCTCTTCTGTTTAAGCAAGCATGCTAAGATAAAACATAAGCTTTTAGCTACCTTATCTGCAATCCTAGGCCACTGTGCACCTAAGGTTTCAAAATTAACTGCTTCTAGAAAAAAACAGTAAGGACGGAGCATGACCCTTGCTTGGTGATGAAGATATTTTCCTGGACTTACATTTTAAGTGTAGAATCAAAAATACCTGAGCATTCCCTAAAATGAAGTCATGAGCCAAGGATTTCCTCAGATTTTGGGACAGTAAAGTAGCTTCATTGTTATATTACACAATTATGTTTTTTATTTACTTTCCTGCAGCAAAACATTGAGTTACACTAATATATAGATATTTTTAAAAGATTCATGTGTCTGAGAACACTGCAAGAAGGTCATTTTATCATGTCAAGGAGTTACTCAGTTCAAATCTATACTATTTAGCATGAACAGCGATCTCAATGATTATTGATACATTGCAATTGGTGACTATACTGTAGGCTGGGTGCATCTACTTCATGATTTGTGGTCTCTTATTTCTACAGAAAATGTTACAGAAAAGAATGTCTTTTATTGCCCTTTTTAGAGTGTGTCAGGGAAGAGGTAAAATCTAAAGCAATTGTGAAAGTTTAGTCTTTCTGTTTGTTTTCTCTTTCATCCACACTGAAAATAACTGCAGACAGATATGAGAGCAAAGGTAAAATATATACGGTCACATCATTTTTATCCAATACCACTTAGAACTTTTTGTCATTATTCTAATTATGTTTTACACTTAATATAGTGAAATAGAACTGCCTTCACACAAAACTGGCATTAAAGACAATTATATAGAAAGATTTCTATATAAAGCCTACTTTATTTCTTTTAAACGAACCATGCTGTTTTTAAAGCATGAGTTTTTTGATTCTCTGACTAAGAGTGTAACACCATAAGGCAATGTTACATACTCTAAGACCTTACTTGAAGTTATACTCCAAGGCTATAATTGTAAATATACTATTTACTGTAACTACATATATACCAGAAAAGTATCTTGCATTGGTGTATCTGTAACAAATGACAAAATGAGAGAATACAATAAAAAAATGTAAATATTACATACTGTAGGAACATTCAAAATTTCTTACATTAATTCAAGATCCTACTTTCCAAATCTGCATGCAAGAAATCCCACAAGATCACACCCTTTTCCACATTATTGACTAGAGCTTTGAAATGGAAAAAGAATGGATTTCAGAATCACTAAGAATGGTATTAGAGTGACAATCATCATTTATGATTATAAAGTATATCTTATTCATGTAAGCTAAAGTAACTGAAATATCTTTGATGATACTGATAGCTGTTCTATCTATTTGAATACTTTGGAAAAGATCAGAATGAAGTTAGATTTAAGATTCATTTTCTATGTAAAGAAATTATCTTTGGACTATATGTGCAGTACTGTAGTTTTAAAAAGGACAATACTTAATGTTTCAATTGATCCAAAAAATAACAGGTGAAGTTTTGTGCATTAGAGAAAAGTTAGAGAAAAAGCATAAAACCATATTAGAAAAGGTATAAAACTTTAAATTAATCATTCTTATTATCATAAACTTTAAACACGTGAACACTAGGTGAATCAAATAAAGACACTCAGATACAACACGTTTATTTCTTTCACTGAAGAGCTGATAGATGGGTATTGCTAAATTATGTTAATGTTTTAATGTTATGCTGTGTTATACATAATTTATAACTCTGGTGCCAAAATGCATGAGTGCAGTTCTCTTGATTAGATATTTTAAGATCTGAGAAATCTAAAAACTCTCTGGCTGACATTTTTTTATTTAGCAAATCTGTTAATGTAATGTTGTTTTAGCATGTTCATAATGAGTAGATTTTAGAAGAATGATGGATATATCAATAAGTTTTGTCATGAGGAGTATACCTAGTTAATCCATGACAGCATTAATTACTCCCATGTATCATGTTAACAGAAACTACAGTAGGAATAGATTATCATAGACTATTACACCTGATTAAGATGTCTCATACTTGCTTCTGTAGAATGTGTAAAATTCTCTCTCTCCATTCTACACGTTTAAAGATAACAGCATAACTCTGTTAAAATTAACAGAATAAAGTGTGAAGTGTCTCTTGATTCTGAATTTTAATGCTGAAACAGTGCTAATTTTTATTCAGTGATGTCCTTCATAAGGATTTCAAGTCCTGACAATTTTTTTTAGGGTTTCTAAATTTCACTTATTGTTGGAATCACCTATTATAGTGCTGCAGGAGCAATTCAGCAGTTTTGGCAACAAAGATAACATTATAAAGCAGTTTAAAAAAACTGAGCCACTATAAATTTATGTTATTCTTCAGGGCAGAAAGTCATAACTTGAAGAAAACTACTGGCTCACTGAATCCAATCTGTTCTCATATATAGTTATACTGTATATTAATCTTTGTATATTGGTCATGAGCCATATTAAAACAAGACAACTTTTTGACTCCATTGCACCAACCTGTGACAGAACCTCATGGTTCTATTAGAAATAACCATTCTAAATTAAATTTATTTATAACTTGTCCCTATCCCTCTGTACCTAAGCCTCCCGTATCCTTTAGTCTAGTATTCTGCCTTATGAAATGACATCATTGATACTTCCTCTGTCTTCTGCAAAAACTTTCTCTAAAATGTAAGGTCAAATTTGCCTTTTCTTGATCCTGATATTAACACTAGTCATACTATTTCCAATATTATGGGTTCCCAGATTATACAATCTGTTTTTCAGTCCATTCTTTCCTAAATATGTGGCCTTTGATTTTATATTAATTTCATTAAATTCTTACTAATCCAAGTCATGTCTTCCTGTTATTTTTAAGATAACCGGAAACCCATTTTACTCCTAACAGAATATATAGAAAGGAGAAACTATAGAAGTGCAATTCATAGACTCCTCTAAAGGACCAATGTTCTTGTGATTTGAATCATGGATGTAGTCTTAGTCTCAAATAAAAATTGTGCTAAAGATTTTTAATCCTACTAAACTGAGCTGAATTCTGAATTCATGATACAGATACAGGAAGTACCCGAAGGATTAGGAACAGAGGTATCATTTTAATAAATTTTGTACTGACTTTGTGTGTGACATCTGCCACAATATATATATATATATATATATATATAGGAACATGACTTGATGATGGAAGATTTGGTGAGACTGTGATTGTGAAAAATGTATAGCTAAAGAGAAACTATTTTATTCATATAAATGTAAAATGTTTAAGAAAACATAAGGTACATAACCACCTCAAACACATACTGTCATCTACGAGTTATGAGATACTAGCATACTTTAAATTGCTGAGAAAAGTCATATTAGATTCACTCTACCGAGTGTGTTCTCCATCATAACTTTCTGACCTCTAAACTGGTCAGATAAATAAAAAGAGAAATTATCTATTAAATAGAAATTATCTATAAATACTTACTGAGATTATTTAATAGGAGAGTTTTCCTTATTTGTATTTTTCAATTAGATTGCTATAGAGCAAAACTATATAAATGATTCTCCTAAGTTAAGTTTAGGATATTATTAAACCTAAGCTGTGAGTCTGGTTGGAAGACACCCTGGAAGTGAAAGAATGGTTTATATATATATATCTTTCCATTACTTCTTTCTAGCAGGTAATATCTAAAAGTTCCTGAGGATAATAAAGCATTTTCAAGCTTATCAGAGTGACTGGAGATCTGAGACTGAGAAGCAACACATAACAATTTGGCATCAAAAGAGAATAAGAGAAATAATTTGTCACATTAAGAAACATTATTATCAATTAAGAAACATTATATCAATTAAAGGAGAAACATGATCATGAACTATAATAAAAAATGAAAAGTCTATAATACCTTTCATGAATCCATAAATCAAAATGATGAAGTTCTGAGCCTCTTGTCCAAGATTCAGTGGATATAACGAGGGATATAATATTTCTACATGGTTTACTGAAAATTACTCATTCTTTTTCAACTTCTTGTTCAATAAATTCATCCCATCTCCAATGGGGCATAAAAATTCCCATTCTCTTTTCAACTAATCAAGAAAAGTAAGAAAAACTGTTTCAGCCTTGTCTGCTTCTTCTTCGCTCTCAGAGGAAACTCAGATTAATCTCAATCTCAGAAACAGAGGTTCATCCAGTTGCTCTTCTGTACCAGCTCATCCTGGTTGTTGTCTCCAAACATGTAGAGGATAAGAAGGTGCTCAGGAGTAGTCAGCATGTGTTCACCAAGGGGACATCATGCTTGACTAATTTGATAGCCTTCTATGATGGAATGACTGGCTGGGTAGATGAAGGGAGAGCGGTGGTATTGTATATCTGGATTTCATCAAGGCTTTTGACACCGTCCCTCACAGCATCCTCCTGTGCACGCTCCGGAAGTGTGGGATAGATGAGTGGACGCTGAGGTGGACTAACAACTGACTGGATGGCAGAGCCCAAAGGGTGGTGATCAGTGGTGCAGAGTTTAGTTGGAGGCCTGTGATGAGCGGTGTCCCCCGTGGGTCAGTCCTTGGTCCAGTCCTGTTCAATTTATTCATGAACGACCTGGATGAAGGGACAGAGGCTTCCCCTCAGCAAGTTTGCTGTTGATACGAAGCTGGAAGGAGTAGCTGATACCCCAGATGGTTGTGCTGCCATTCAGAGGGACCTGGACAGACTGGACAACCAGGCACTGAGAAACCTTATAAAAATTAACAAGGCCAAGTGCAAGGTCCTACACCTGGGGAAGAATAACTGCAGACATCAGTACAGGCTGGGGACCAACCTTCTGGAGAGCAGCTCTGCAGAGAAGGACCTGGGTGTCACAGCAGACAACAAGTTGACCATGAGGCTGTAGTGTGCCCTCCTGGCCAAGAAGGCCAACGGGATCCTGGGGTGTATTAAGAGGAACTTAAGGAAAAATGTCTTGACAGTGAGGGTGACAGAGCAGGCGGCCCAGAGAGGTTGTGGAGTCTCCTTCTCTGGAGATCTTCAAGGCCTGCTTGGATGCAGTCCTGTGCCACATGAACTAGGTGGCCCTGCGTGTGCAGGCGGGTTGGACTAGATGACCTCTAGAGGTCCCTTCCAACCCTAAGGATTCTATGGTTCTATGAATGTCCGTTCTTATAATGCAGGCATCATGGAAATGTTAGAAGGTAAAGCAGCTTAGATTATTCAATATTTCAAAACTAAAATAGAGACTTCAAGTGAAAGGAAGTCATTTACCACCATATCAATGAGAAAATTTTCTGCTGAAAAATCCGTAGTGTCCTTAGCGTCCTTAGTACTTCTTGTAAAAGGGTTTGTAAAATAGTTTGTCCTATCTGTAACAGATAGAGCAGGTGTTCTATTAGGAAGTTCAAGAGAGAAGTGACCATACTCTGACTTGATACAATAAGAAAAACAGTGGTGCAAATCTGATTAGAAATAGTGCATGCATTAAGACATAATCCTAATGTTTCTCCACTCACTGACTTTTCCTGTTTAAGTAAACTCATCTTGGAATATATTTTTCTTTCTACGGAAAAATAATGACTGGCCAATATTAAATGGGTCAGAGTTTCATGCGTATTTGGAAAGCTGAATGAACATAATAGGATTCTGTACCATATAAAGTATTAACTTATTTCACTTAGGCTTCTATTCAAAATAGTTGACTGTTTAGATATTTAGAAAGCTTTCATAGATGTCTAGTTAAGAATACTTTCTCTGCAAGTTCACCATGCAGAGTTAGTGGAATATATATAAAATAATGTTTAAGAAAGTCTGTCAAAAGAACTACTAAAGTTTATCTACAGAGAGAAGTATCAAACGCAACCAGCGCTGTCGGCCCACTCACGCCACTCTCTCGTGAGGGCCCCTGCTGCGGTATTCTTTTTCCCCGGACGTGCAGTGATATGGCCTCCCTCCCCCCAGAAGGGCGAGGCTCCCTCTTACCCTCCTAGGGTTCGCTCTCACGGAATACAGGGGAGCAGCAGCTGCAGGTGGTGTCTCTCCTGGAGCGCCTCAGGATCAGTAGGCCGCAGTGAGCAGGCACTCGTTAGGGTGAGTACTCGATTGCCGGACATGAATACACTCCACGGGAGTTCGGGTCGACGACGACTTTATTTCCGGTACGGTAACAACTTATATAACTTTGAAGAATGGGAGGAGAGTGGGGGAGGAACAAGAAGGAGCGAGGATGGGATTGGTGTTATGATAATGAGGGGATCTGGATGATTGGACGATCCCAGTTGGTGGGCGGACAGTCCGGCCAGGGTAGACCGATCTGACTCCCACCACCAGGCTTCCAGAACCTTCTAGAAGGCCCTGGAGGCTGCTCAATCAGGCCCGTCGGCCTGACCGAGCATGTGCCAGGCTCAAGGGTCATACAAGGGGTATTGGGACCCCCCTGTACAAATCCTAGAGTGCATGCCCAGCACCGAGGTCAACCAGGGGGCACCCTTAATTTCTATAGGGTGCCTGTCTCCATTATCTTTCAAAATTCCCAACAGAGAAGCATAAAAGTATTATTTTATTTTGTCAAATAATGAATTTATGCCTTCAAATTGTTATTTTAAAAAATGGTTATAAATAATCTTTCTGTCTCCATCTCTAATAGACTAGTCAGAGAGGTAGAAAGTGAACTATTCATACTGGACATCTTAATAGTGAAAATCAAGTCACAGGTGTGTACATAATATTTGAAGGTATGACTTGGAAGAGGTCCAAATCTTAATCCTTCCTTTCATGCAGATGTGCAGTTTGATAGCCGTCAAAGTTTGAGCAAGTATTGCCTATTATATTCAAAGTCATAAAAATAACATTAGAATGAAGGAAACAAAATATCTGGTTTGGATGCGCCATTCTCTTTCCATTCCTTTTTCTAAAGTCTATCTGCTTGTTCTGTATCAGAAGTGAAAATTTCTCAATATAGTATATATTCACTTCTTGCCATATTAGCTAGCTGAACTCTCTTGATGGTCAGAGTGAAAACAGGATAAACACTTCTGATTCTAGACAGGCACAAAGATGAAGTGGAAAAAAAGATGTAAACCTCAAGATGTATTCATGCCACACAAGCAAGCATTGACAGTAATTCTGGTACATAACAGCATGCTGGCCTCCAAATACAAATATGCATCCCAACTTACTTCTATTCAGTACTCACTTAATGTGTGCCCTTTAAAGGGTGTCTCACTTAACTTTGCAGTGGAACTTATATGTAGAAGTGAAAAAGGCTGCAGAAGCTGTTGTCATTCATTCAGATCAAAATTTTAGCTAGGAGCAGAGGGTCCTTCCCCAAAACAACTATACCATATTTAAAGGTACTGAATGAACCAAGAAGTGTTGGGCTAAGCACTGTATCCACCTCTTCTTTATGAAATATCTGCTTTTGTAAATACATCATGTTTTATAAACCTGAAGTAATGAGTAGTATTTTGGAGGAAAGAATGCATCAAATGATGCATTCAAATGATGAGGCCACACCTGGAGTACTGTGTCCAGTTCTAGATCTCTCAGTATAAGAGAAATAAAGAGCTCCTGGAACGAGTCCAGCAAAGGAGATGGTGAAGGTAATTGGAGTACCTCTTATATGGAGAAAGACGGAGAGACCTGGGTCAGTTCAGCCTGGAAAAGAACCACCTTTTTTCCACCTCCTATCTAAAGATGGTTTGTTGCCCTAAGTCACTTGATAACAGATGTGTTACAACTCAGCAGTGGTTACATTTTGTAATTCAATAAAGTGATTGCTTTATTATAATTTGTGAAGTGCTCTGAGTTTCTTTTCTGAAGGAAAGGCAGTATAGAAGTTTAACATTATCTCAGTTCTCCATCGCCAAGAGTTCTTAGAATGTGATGAATACTGCTGGAGTCATTATTGTTGGTAAAATAGCTTTCTTAACTGAATTACCAACAGTTTTGCAAAAATGGCGTTAATGGAACAGAAAATAAAGGAATTTTCCTTGAGGATGGTTAATTGATGAGCTAAGTGAGAAAGATAAATAATGCTGAAGGGATATATTGTCACAGAGATAGTATAATAGACTGTAGTTTACATTAGGCTTTTTTGGTTTTGCTTAAGTAGCCTTAGATATCCTTTTATTAATTTTGGAAGACAGATATTTAGTTTATTGGAGAGTGTCATTTTTTAATTAAGTTTTAATGTTGGATACACTGCATTTTTTAACTTAGGCTTGTTACCTTAGTGAACAAAAAATTGTACTGTAATATACTTTACACTTATTTATCTTATGTTATGTTATATATGCTGGCTGATGAAATCCAATTAACCTGTATTGTTTATTGGTTATTTTAACAAAAGCAAAAACTTCTCTGTTTTGCATGCTTGTCTGTTATCTGAAAAAAAATATCAATAACCTTTAGAATGACATATTTTGTGCTGGGATTTCTCCTTTTTATAAAGGCTTACTCTAGTAAGCACAAATGACGGACATCCTGATATATAATCGTGAAACAATAGCACACATGAAAAATTAATGACATCTTATTCCACAGTCAGAACATCATTTTATTTTATTGAAAATGAAGAAGTAAAATGGATGAAAAGTTCAGATTTCAAAGTCTCATTCTATTTTTAAAGTCATTATACAAAAGGAGAAGAGGATATGTATTTGAAATCTATATTCTTTGGAATTCCCTGCATATTAACTTTATCATAACATTATCTTACTGAACAACAATTTTCAGGCACAGATTACTCAATGGTCCCATTCAGCATAAAGTATAGGAAAAATCACATAATACTAGAAACATCACGGAGATTATGAGCACTGTGAACATCCTGTAATTGATGCTATCTTACTATCTCCTGCAATGGTTTCAGAAAGATTTGAATAAAGACTAATAGAGTAGAGCTATGCCATATTTTATCTGAATAGGATTCAGGTAAAATGAGCAGTTTTCTAGTAGCATTCTGTGGAATCTCTGCAAAGAGTGAATCAAGGCACTTAAAAACACTTTTTTTCTATGGTATTTATATGTCAATATCTTTAAGAAGAACTAAAATATTCAGGATAGAGTCGTATAGCAGATTTGCTTTTTTTAGTCCTAATAAAGTGATCTTGCTAAAGACATTATGTAAAACCCTGGGAACATTGACCTAGCTGTAAAGAAGCATCTTTATTATTTTTTTTTTAATTATGTACCCTAGAACTTCATCTGTAACCAGTAGAAAATCACTGTGAGTAATATAGTATGCTCTTCAATAACTACTTTAAATTCCAGGAATTCAGTGACTAAAAATGTTTTCAGTGTCGCTGTTTAAAATTCATTCTGTTTGTTGCATGATTGCTTGTTATGAACGTAGTCATAACCATTTATATTTTATAAACAAAGCTATGAATGAATAGTATAATTTGTCTGACGGTGTACAGTCTGGTAGCAAATTCACTTGCACCTCTACCTAGTTGAAGTGCACAGACAATACACACAAACCAGTAGCCCCTCAAAAGACATCAGATTTTTCTTCACTCTCCAAAATATTTTCCCCATTCACACAAACATGCTCTGTAACTTAACAGAGAGCATGTTACATAAGGTTAAAACACTATCAATGTAAGACTTCACATTTCTCTTATCCAGAATATAACCATACATCTTCATCTAAAAAAAAGTCATCCAGTAATTAATTTTAATATTACATAAGGTACGAATCAACCAGTTATGGTTGGACTTGATGATCTTGAAGGCCTTTTCTGACCATAATGATTCTATCAATCATGAACTGCTGATATCAGTAGCATAACTCCAGACGCAACTCAGTCTACAAAATTTTCTTGTAGCTTCTCAGAGAGTATTTATTCTATTGGTTTGTGTTGAGCTAAATTTCACATCAGTTAACCCAGAAAACATCCATGTTATCTTCTAAGTGTAAGTGCATTCTTTAGTATGTTATTAGGAGGTACATGACCATTGATTATAGATGAGATGGAAAGCAGATTGGAGAAGTTATGAGAGGATTACAAGAGAGTTTAGGGGTTTATTTCTTCCTGTCTTTTTTTTTTTTTTTTTTTGTGTTTTTTTTTTTTTTTTTTTTTTTTTTTTTTTATCTGTCTTCTTTGTTCCAGTAATGCTGCTCATTATAGAGTGGATTGATAAAAGCATAATGTAATAAGGAATGTTATAGAGTGAAAATCACATAGTTATGATATTAGGGCTAGTAGTTCATGCTTCACTTATTTAGAGCATCATAGGATGGATGATTCATTCCCTTGAACACTCAACATGGGTGTGATGGAATATAGTTTATTACTAATCCTTAAATCATTTTCTGAATAAGATTAAGAAAACTCCAATATTGTCTTCTTTTCAATTTCATTTTTTCCTAGGTCATATAAACATGACTTGGGAAGAAGTTTTTTATAGATGTGGAAGAATTGCTTGAAAAGACAGAACTCAGAGTAAAACTAAGCTCTAACAGAGGTTATGGCATTACAGAAGCTTGCTTTGGGTGATACACACTTGCCACTTGGTTGGTACACACGGACTTAGATCCCAACAGTTCCCTAGGCAGCACAATCTGCCCTCATCACAGCTGCAAAGGGGAGTAACGGAGGATGGAGTGGAGTGAAGACACCGTGGCCAAACTCTGTTGCACTCCCTGTGCTGGGCCACTGATAAGCTGCACAATAGCTGCCCAACGAAAGAGATAGAATGTCTGGTGCTGAGCCAGCAAGGGTGACAAATCACCCCTTTTGGATAAACTTTGCTTGAACTTTGCTCATAATAAGCTCATTATAATGTCAAAACACACCTCCCTCCCAAAAGTTATCCACCTCTGAGGTGTGACTACTCTTCACTGAGCACGCGCTCTAGATTTTCAATTGACTGTACCTTTAAATGAAAGCAAGAGACTTTTTCACCAATCAATAATAAGTATGACTATAGTCACTCAAGCTCCACCTGAATATAAAGAAAAGTATAAAAGAGGAACGCAGGAGGAAAAAGTGGAAAGGAAGAAACTACCATAACCCTTGGGTCAGTCGACGGGCTGATCCCCCTTTCCTCCCGTCGGGTTGGGACACTGCCTGAGGAGACTCCAGACTGAAAGCCCTCTCCACTTTTCTGGAATGAGTGATGATTGCACATTTGTATATTAGAGATACCCAAAAACCCCACACTGTATGAGAGAATTTTCTATACTGACACCCAAAACCTGCCTTTTAAATGTTGCATTTGAATAAATCATGCTGTTTGTGAACTCGATTACATGTTTGGAGGGCGATTGGATCTATGGTCAACAGACTTGTGAATCCGATACTGCCAGTGCTGGGCATATAGCTAACACAGTGTTTGATATTTCCCCCGCACCACCATGACTTTCAAACTGCAACACTTGTGGATCAGTCGATGGGCTGAACCCCTTTCCTCTCCTCAGGTCGAGAAGCCGCCTCAGGAGACTCCTCGAGACCAAGAGCCCTCTCGCATCTTCTGGGATAATGATTGTGCATTTGTACATCAGAGCTAGCTAAAAATTCCACGCTATAATAGAGAATTTCCTGTACTGACATCCAAAACTTGCTTTGCAAATGTTGCATTTGAATAAATCATGCTATTCATGAATTCAACTACATGTTTGGAAGATGACTGGACCTACAGTCAACAGGATGTTCATGAATTGATTGCTGTCTATAGCTCCTATAGTGCTGCCTATAGTCGAGCCTATAGTTCTGGCAGTATTTCATATCTTCTCCTCACCTCGCTTCAAACTGCAACAATAGGTAGTGAAGAACCAATTTATACCTTAGGATCACTTACCTTGATCCTAAGAAGTTCACTCCTTGCCAGAGATGAGCCAATTCACCTTTACAATTATTAGTTTGTTTCTCTAAGAATAGTCTTTTCCATAAGGTAATTTCAAGAAATGTAGTACTGAAGAAACCTATATCAAGGTGTTTCATATCATGTGGCATTATTACCAAAAATGCTACATTGAAGGTACAAGAATTATCTTTTTTTCTCTCTCTCTTTTTTTTTTTTTTTTTACATTGTGAAAAAGAGGAAAAAGAAAATCAAGATTTCGTAGCATGCTAAACAAGGTGTTTACATTAGGTGACTTGCACAGTATTTCATAGAAGAATGGAATGAATTTTGTAATCAATATTTTTTTGCTCCCATTTTCATAGTCTGAGTTACATGGTATTGAAAGGCCTGGGAATAAGAAGAGAATATTTTTGTAAGTCCTTGCTCTAACTTCAATGATTTAGCTGGGATGCTGAAGATATAATTACTTACGTCCTCCCATTTGATAAGACTGTGGGAAATTAAAAATAATAAATTAATAAATAATAAATTCCACGCGTTTTCATGTTTTGAAAAGCATCATCCACAAGATTTCTGTAGTTTCTTAATTCTTCTGTATATTTTTAAAACTCTCTTAACATCATATGCAAGTCAGAACACCTTAATATAGTAAAATTAGAGAAAACAGTTTCTTAAAAGCCACATCAATCCCAATGGGCAAATGCAGTAATAATACCAGCCCATCATGCGGACATTTGCAATCCTCACCACTGGCAACATCACTTCCTTCTCACTAACAAATGTTTCTCAAACATTTTGAGATTCATAGTCATTCAGTGCTATTTTAGGCATTCTGGATGTGAACCTAGACTTCAGCTAGCCAATGTAACACACTGGAGAATACAAAACAGCTGTACAGTGCTGAGAAGGGATTTTGGAGAGGCAGCTGAAGGCTGAAGAGGATACATAATGGCATATAAATGGTTCTTGTTTTTAGGAAAACATATATATATATATAGAATGATGCTTAACTGAAAACAAACTGGGATACTTCAAACTGATTTCATTCTGGAAGCTTGAGGGGATAAGAAAATCAGGCATCAAACACCTCTGACAAATGAGCCATAAACCTCAATATCATTCAGCAAAAATGCTTTAAGTTTATGACGCCGTGTTTGGCACTTAGCTCAGCATTTTGTTCAGTTCAAACAGCACTTAGTTCAGCAAGAAGCTGAAATATCAGGACAGAACCCTGAGGGAGCATAGAATATTTTCTATTCCACAGAAGACTAGGGTCTCCTAGGCACTTTTTTAATGCTGTTTATACTATTTCTTATTAACAGAATGCAGAGATCCAGGCAATTAGTGCAATAGAGTACCTATACGCTCCTTTCCATGCTCTAACAGGTGAGGCTTGCCCACGTGAAGTACAAGCAACTGTATTGCCCTTCACCTATCAGTATTGCAATTGAAGCTTCTCCATCTCTGGAGAAGCTTCTCCTTCTCTGGAGATCTTCAAGACCCGTTTGGATGCTGCCCTGTGCCACGTGCTCTGGGTGGCCCTGCGTGTGCAGGGGGGTTGGACTAGATGACCTCTAGAGGTCCCTTCCAACCTTAGGCATTCTATGATTCTATGATTCTATGATCTTCCCTATTCCCCAGCCATCACATGCTCATACCCAAACGCATACACACACACATACTCAATAAAATCAATCCCTCAAAAAACAGGCTTCAAAAAAGGCTTAACATCACCTCATTTTTTTCAAAAAAAAAAAAAAAAAAATTAAAATACTCTTTGTACTCTGGATAGGAAATTGCACGTGAAGATAGCTAAGAATAACTTTTATTGATTATTGAGCAACATAATGTTGGATAAAATATCTTAATATCCTAACCTTTCCATTGCCACTTCCACGTTCATGATTCTATATTCAAATGCAAAGTTGGCTTTGATATTTACCAAGGACAAAGTGTTAAATAAAATAGTCAGTAGAGGAGGGTTATAGTCTCTCTTAAATAAAGAATGCATCTGTGAACATGTATGCTACACAGTGAGTCATAGTATAGCTCACTACTGCATTACAATAAAAAACATTTATATGAAATGATGTTGTTCAAAGATTTCTCATAAAATTTTTCAGAGACCTGAGTAATGAGGGAGCGGAACAAGTATATAGGATTGTTAAAGAAGAAAGAAAGAGGCTTATTTTCCTCTGAGGTGTAAAGTAAGAGCCTTTGAATTAAAGTAGTTCTGCCATATGATAGTACAAAGACAGGTTGATATTTTAGTGAAGACAAAGAGAAAGCCTGATGGACAAATCTTATGAAGCATCATATGTCAGGCACTGAATCCCAGCATGGGCGAGTAATGGATGAAGAGCTGGAAGGTGGTACGAGAGAAAAGAAACTTCTAATTATTTTGTGATTTGCTTTAATTTAAATCAGGGTTTAATTTGTTGTCGCAACAGATTAACAGTGGCTGCACAAACAAATGTAATGAATTCAGGGTGTTTCAAAGCCAAAGGCTAAACCTGGATTTATTGTTGGCATATGCTTTTTTCAGCTCTCTGGCCTGGGCGGGACTTTTTCCTTTTTTTTTTTTTCCCTTTTTTCTTGCCCCAAGAAGTCAATGATTTAAGGCAAACTAATGAGAAGTAAATAAAAATGAAGCAAGCCTCAACTTAACTTGAGGATTTGTGTTTGCGTGGGTATTTCAAAGTAATGCTATAAGCAGCTGTACCTTATTCTGCTTAATTCATATTTTTTTTTTCTGACTGAGCAAAGAGAAAAACTGTTCTCCACCATAACAGTGATTTGGACCTAATCTGGAATAGCCTTTTTATTAATATTGTACTAAACTTCAGGAAATGATGCCATAGGGTACATATTAGTGCCAAAATACATATGAAGTCAGTTGATTCTATTTATTAAGACCATACAAGGTCTTTGACCTCCTTACAGTGCACAAACATTGGACCAGCTGGCTTACAGACATTCTTTTATACTAAATCGGCACACTCATATCTGTTAGCGACTTTTCATTTCACCACAGCACAAGGAGTACCAGAAATGTAGCAGTAGTTTGTATGATTATATTTAGACTGCATGACTGGCCAAGAGAAGTACATACTGTGTCATTTTCATATGTTCATTAGTGGTGGCTGATAACAACCATACTGCTTCTTTCAGGTAGATAAATCATATTAAACTGAGAACCTGGAAATGATCAGATTAGGATTTAGCTCTGAACATACATCTCACTTTACAGCAGAGAAATGTTTAGTTTGGCAGAAATTTATCACTGGACAACATCATCTGAGTATAAAACCATTTAAGAATGCATTTTCAAAATCTTGAATAGGTACAGATCCTTTACTGTGATGCAAGTATGGGTTAGACGTGTTACTAATTTCCAAAAAGATTACCTGAATCAGTAAGGGAATGGAAAGGTGCAAAGTGACTTCGCTTAGCAAACAGAGCGCACATTTTCTGAGCCCATCAGGCTCTGCAAGCAGGAAACAAATACAATCTGTTCATTTCATGAATAGGTTGGCTGTTCACAACCTCAAGAGCCCTACAGAGGCAAAATGCAAAAACTTTTATCACAAATACCATTCCTTCACTAATTTACTAAGCTTATGGGAACACAGCTTGTTCCAGTTTGGGCACTGAGTATATACTCCCTTGTCATAGAATCACAGAATCACTGTAGTTGGAAAAGACCTTCAAGATCACCAAGTCCAACCATAAACCCATCACTACCATGCATGTTAAACCATGTCTCTAAGTGCTTCATCTACACGTTTCTTGAACAAGGACGCTAACTCTACCACTTCCCTGGACAGACTGTTTCAATGCTTCATCACTCTTTCTGCGTAGAATTTTTTCCTAATATCTAACCTGAACCTTCCCAGGCACAACTTGAGGCCATTTCCTCTTGTCCTCTTGGTAGTTATTTTGAAAAAGAGAAGATCCTCTTGCACTGGGTGCACATGGCTGTGCAGGGTGGTAGAGGGCTGTAGCATTGATATCTCATTGCCATGGGAGATCCAATCACAGCCAGATCCAGTTAGCTCTGAAAAGGGTGGAAACAACTCAGAGGGAGCCAAGAAACACAATCAGTTGGAGAACACACCACTGTTGCTCATAGGTATCTAAGGAGTGTCAGCTGTGAAGGGTAAGAGGCAGAGGAGGAAATATATGATAAGAAATGTGAAGAAATGAGTGAGGAAAAGTATTTGGAAAAGTGAAGCTCTGTGGACGGGGACACAGCTGGAGGCACATTCATGGAAGGAAGTTGTGCTAGAGTAGGTACATGTCTGAGGGGTCCCAGGGAGAACCTATACTGGAGCAGAGAAGTAAGAAGCAAAGAACAATGGAGGAAAATGACTAAGAAGCAGGGAGTGGCAGAAAATACACTGACCCTCCACTTCCTGCACTGCCACTCAACTAACCAAAGGGGTTGCAGGTTGATGCATGGTTAAAACATGGGAAGGTGAAAATGGGGAGAAGGGAGGAAAGTGTGTGAAGCTGAGCTTGGGAAAGGGGAAGGAAAGAAGTTTCCCTAATGTTCATTAAACTGTTTATGATATTTTTTTCAGACCATCAGAAACAGTAGGTAAAAGGTTATGTTCATTGGCAATAAGTTATGTGAAATTCCCTGAGTTGTGACTATTTTGTCTTTAGCAAGGATAAATATTTCTTTACAAGTCATTCTTTACAAGATGAAGAGCTATGGTTTGAGAAAGTTCTCACTTTCTCAAATGCTTCTAGAAGAGAAAATCTTTAATATCTTTAAGATTCACTGTAGGTTGTGAATACAAATAAATAAATAAATGCTTATCTTACCAAACATGCAGTGCAAAGATAAGACAGTCTTGGCTCCTCCTCTGTTCCAAAGAAAATTAAAACTGGTATTTCCCAAATTAGTATTGTTACATTCCCTGAATTAAGAATAGTCTCATCCCTGATGAAACTGATAAACTCTACTTTCATCTCTGACAAATCAGCTCTGATTCTCTAGACTGTCTAGAAAAAATCTCTGAGATTTATATAAGTAGATGTTATTGACAAAGTTTGTCTTGACATGGAAAACATAAAATGGAGTTTAAAACAGCAATAAAGAAAAAGTGTCTGTAAATCTTCATTGACAATTTTCTGGCATTATATTAAAGGAAATAAATCAATATTTGAAATATGAATATATAGATATACTCACATAAGCACCACCTCATTTTCTTGATATTGCCTTTGGAATTATGTCTTGGATTAAGGATTTAAAGGATTTAATCCATTAAAGGATTGCTTTAAATTGTGTCTACATGAGAAGCAGCCAAGAAGCCCTCTCTATTTTGTTTATACAACTGTGATATTAATAGGAATGTATTTCTTCCTTTGAGATAGAGACAGCATAAGGAGTTTTTATGGATTATCCAATCCAAAATCAACAACATTTAACAATAAGAAATATTTAAAACTGCGATTTCTATTAAATGACTCAGAAAGCAACTACAGTTTTGTTTCATCTTGCCTCTCTCAAATTCATTTCTCTCTTGACATGGTTCCTACTTCTCCATGCTTTTCTCTCATAAGCACAACGTCATTTCTTCCATTTTTCTCTTGGCCAGTTCCTTTCCTTTTCTTCCTTGACATCTATCTCTAGCCTGTTACCATCTTTACCTAAACTCATGTCTTGGCAGATGAGTATTTTAGTGAGTTTAATCAGTCTACTCCGCCCTTCTGATATTTTATGCATGAAGTTTCCCCTGAACTGGCTTGAAAGATTATTCAGAGATAGGCAATTTGTGACTCTAATAATAAGCATAGTCATTAGAAGCGACATAGTCAAATATATCTATTTTGTAGGAGGGAGATTTAATTGTGTGTTTATGGAAGACATAGAGAGCCCTTTCAGAATTCCTATATTGTGAAACCACTAAATAATTTTAACATGTATAGACACCAGTTTTTCTACTGTTGGAGCTGTTTATTAATAAACTTAGGTGTTCATATAAACCTCTAAAAAAAGCCACATGCAAATTTCTTTCAAATGTTCCCTTCCCTTTATAGTTTGGAAATTTAAAAAATAGCCACTCAACAAGAATAAGAATGCATTCATAACCATTGGGTAAGAATGAAATGCTACATGTCTATTCTCTATTAACCAGCTGTTGTACAGAGGACTATGTTCACCAGTTCACACAGAAGAAGGGATTAGATGATATGTTTTGTTGTTCGCACATTCTAAGATTTAGGCATCCTCGGTGGAATTCACAAGCTCAATTTAAATCTTTTCTAAATCTTTGTCACTGGTGCCTACTTTAATCTTGTAAATGGGATGCTAAAACAGGGAATATCAAATACGGGAAAAACAGGGAACATTTTCAAATATGGAAAAAATATGGCACTCAGCAGTTTTCAAACCCAGGTCCACCACATCCCTTATTCCTAATAATGCATACTAGATTAAATATTAAATATGTGCACTGAATAACTAGTTAACATGAGACAGCACAGACTTAGAACATCAAGTTTTGCTTTAAGGCTGACTTTTTCTTAATAGCAAAATGAGCCTATACTACTAGGAAGTTTTTATCATTTCTCAGCTTAGATATTATTTCTTTTAATGTTATTAACATTATTCCACATGGTGGGGGAACAAAAAAGTTTTGTTTTTATGATGGCATTATAGGATTTAAAGTGTTCTATTTATGTTAGTGGAAATCCACAAAATTCAATCAAGTCACTTCTGATTTACAGCAGTATTAAATGAAGGGAATTGAATCTGTGATTAGCAGTGTTCGGCTCTGACCAAAACTTTATGCTCCTGAGTGCCATCTCCATAAGTTTTACTGAAGGGGACTCCCAAAACAAAAAAACTCAGCTGATTAGCACTAGGAATCAGCAGATAGATTTAGCACTGACTTGGAAAATCGTACTTAAACTCACAGAGGTTTTCTCCTCTATTTTTAAATATCAGGAGTTCTACCTAAGTAAGACACTAAGTTTGTCTCAAGGGACTGTAAGTTATCCTTTCATTTTAGACTGTTTTTTCCCTCGTCAACCACCTTTCTCCAACAACAGAAGCAAAATAAACCATATATCAAGGGAGGTAAGGCACTTAGGATCTATGGGGAAACAGGCGTACCTAAATTAGGTAATTAGTATCATTGCAGATGAATATGAAATATATTATTATGCTATAGATTTTTTTATTAATTAACAAAATATTTCAATAAATATGTACGCATTACAAAATTGGAAATATATTTGAAATTTCAGGTAGTAATTCTGTACTAAAAATCAACAATCATTGTTTCTACTTCTAGAAAACTTCCTCAGTGATGTATATGAACTATGACTAGAGAGTTGCAATGCTTTGCATTATCTCTGTGGATCCTCCTCTTTCAAACCTTGATGAAGCTCCTTCTGTCTGTCTCATAGAGAGGTCTCCTGCCCACAAAGTAAACTTTGATTTTTAGTTTGCCAAATACTTTTTTTTTTCTACTTTCTAGCCCCTCTCTTCTTTTACCCTGATCCCGAGGGATGGTGATGTAAGATTTCGAATTGCATCATAGGAAAATGTAAGGAGAAAGTGATAGCAGTATAAAAATACCTCTGTAATAATCAAGTAAGGAACTCCTGTGCTTTTTCCAGCTCTCATACCCTACAGTAAGTTCAGCTTCATTTTGACACCATATCACTGTGCAGTGATAAGGTCTATGCTTCCATTTGGTCCTTGATTTGAATAGCTGGGAGATCAGGAACTCAGTCTGCATACATTGATACTGTTTTACCCATATCCTGCATTTTTTATCTTTTTGATGAATTCCATATATTTGACAATAAAGGGATGATTTACATGGTCCAATCATGTAAATGGGCTTTCAAATGAGTCAAAATTAATCAGATGCATAATTTTGCTGAAAGCTACAATGAATATAGTCATAGGTACTTTGCAGCTCACCATCTAGATTTCTTGGTGGTTCTTGTGGGGGGGATTTACTATTTATAAATAAAAACAAATATTTCAAAATATTCGCCTGTTTTTAAATGCAACTAGTAGTAATGAGGAAGTGTGACTTTTATTTTCCCCCTTAATGCTATCCTCCTGTTTCTAAAGCTAACGATCTTAAGTTCTCATAAGAGAAACAAATAGAGATCCATCTCAAAAACATCCTCTTGAAAATTGCTTTTGAAAATGCGAGGATATGAACTTAATTTCTGAAACACCAAAAAACTGCATAGGAGCAAAAGGAGAATCAAGTAAGTCTTTAAAGGTCATTTTTCAGTGAAACAGAGAGCATCTTTGGCTATTTTGTATTCCTTATGGTAAGAATTTCCAACTCTAAATGATATCTTAGGTGTTTGTTTTGCTGGTATTCAAGTTAAATTTCTCCCATTGCTTGTTGATGACTGTTACATCTTTCTATGATGAATGTGAAGAAAGGTCTATTGAATGATCTTCAGTTACTTTAGGAGAAAGTAAGATAAAACTATACTTACTTCGGCTTTCATTTATAACATTATTTAAACTTTAGTCACTATTGCATAAATTAACAATCATCTGATTTGTAGTCCATACTTTATTAGGCTTTTTTAAAGATCTGGAACTGGCAAGCATTTTTTTTTTCATTATGCCGTGCTACATAAGAACAAAAAATTTAAGAACGTCTGAATTTTGTATTTGCTTTATTACTGATTTAGTCCTAGTTAATAACTTTAGGGACGTTAATAACTGCGTAGTTAGAATTAAGTCAGTTTAGTTGCAGCATCATATTAACGTTAAAGGAATCAAAAATGAGAGGAATTTCTTCCAGCACTGAACAAGGAATTCCTTAAAATAAGAAAAACAGCTTTACAAGCCTTGCTTGTACATTGCAGTGTTCATGTCATGCTTTCTATTAGAACTTTTTTCAAGCACACTTCCTTCAATAAGGTTAAAAAAACCTCTAAATAGAACAACATGCAAGGTGCCTACCTCTTAGCAATAATGTTCTGTGTATATATATATATATATGCCCCCCCAAAACTATCATATTGTAGTTGCTCCAGTTGTAAAGGGGACTTTTTTTAGCTGTTAGGTCAAATAGATAATAACATCCATTAATGCCCATCCATAAGATTTTTAAGGCAAATGCAGAAGTGAAGAACTGAGGTGTGTACCAGAGAGAATGATAGGAACTTCTTTCGGCTGGCATAATCTGTGAAGACTATATTGTAAGACTCACCTTAAAATAAAAATTTCCTCTGTAATAGATGAAGACTCCAGATATTGGACTAATTGTTTCCACATAATATTAGGCTCCTAAATTTCAGGCATTTAAAACCCATGACAATTTAGTTTGTGTTCCCTTTTATGTTTAGTTTGTTTTACCTTTAATGCATACTAGCATTTGTGAGGGCATAATAATAATAAAAAAAAATCTTCTGGGTAAAGATCAAAAATCTTTTTCTGAACTCTGGTCTTCATTAAGCTATCAGGCTAAACCAATTTTTCTTAGAGCTGCAAGTAACCTTAATGAGATCAAAACACTAATAATAAAAGTTACGTTCTGTTGTAGCTACTGACTAGCTGAATAAGGAGTATAATATTTATCTACCTTGATAACCATATTTTCTTCCTTGTTATCCATATTTTTAAAATAAATTTGCACTAAGCACTTGTGTTGCCTAGCAATTTTATTAAAATTCTGAATAATGCATGCATTTGTATACAACTTACAAGCTTGGGAGCTTGTATTATGTTAACAGATGCTTTGCAGATCTTTCCAATTTAAGAACCATTTGATTACCAGATCACCCGTCTTGTAGAATATGAAAGTAGTCAGACTGAGTAAGTCTTCTGCATATGCAGTAATGATAATATTTCACACTTTGGGAGTAACTGCCATCTGTGGGCCTCAAACATTTTATATCTATTAATAATTAAAACCTCGCACCTCTGTGCTTGAAAAAAGTTATGCCAATATTTTTTCTACCTGTATGCTACAACATTCAAACATACATACATATATATATAATGCAATTCGTAAGCAATGTACACTTCTTATATGTAAATCACAGCCAGTCCTCATTATCATAACTTGGATTCCTCAGTGGTTTATCTCATCAACAGATAATCTTGTTACAAAGATCTTGTTTACCAAATCGTTTCAGTACAAGACAGTCTCATTCATGACTAATCCTAAGGATTTGTCACCTTGGGTCTAAATATTACAACTGAGCCCTAGTGAAATAGAGCTCATATATTGCCTGCATTATTAGAGCGCTAATCGTGGCATTCCTTCATAGAGCCAGACATAACAGCTTGGGGGAAAATAATGTCTCTTGGCTATGGTAGAACTCTTTTCAAAACAAAGCACTAGAACTGACTTTTATCACAGTCATCACAATACAATATTAAAATGATAAGAATCTTCACAATTAGAATTGGAAAGTAGTGTTTTTCTTGTTGTAAAATTTATTATTAAAAAACATGTTTATGTGTTGTTCTTTCTGATGAAATTATTAACTGAACAACTGTTCAAGCTGATTTTAGGAAATCAGGAAAATAAACATTAAAAAAAATGCATATTAAGATCACATCTGTGTAGCATGAAAAATAAAACTTCCTTTTAGCTAATCTGAATTCCACACATTTAATGTATAATATTGCTCATGCTGATCTGAGTAATTACACAGCACAGGGAGCACAAGGGCATCAAAAGGATTTGAACTTTGTAAGAACTGCTTTGTTGACAGAGGTAATGTAAAGAAGATTAAGTATGATGATGCACGAATGTATGAAGACAGACAGATTTAAATAGATTTTGAATTGATCTCTTAATGCATTAAGCAAAGGAGGAGCAATTCAGAATGGTGATGTAGAAATGGAATCTTTGCAGGCTCATTGTTTGACAGGAGGAAGGAACATTCAGAGAATTACAGGAAAAAAAGGTTTCTCTAATTTTAAGATATTTTAGCTAGTTCCCATACATAGAAAAGTTTATAAAAGGACAATGTTGCATTACTGACTTAGGCAACAAAAGCTATAAGAAAAAATCCTGTTATTCTTCATTGTTCAAATAACTACAAAAAGATGTAGGAACAACAGAAAATTGTTAATGTTCTTCAAGGTTTAAAGGAGCATATATTTTAAAAACACTGTACTATTTATTACTTGTAAATGCACCTTTTTGGGGAGATAAAATATAGGAAAATAGAAATACTGTGAATTTTGCTGAACAGCATTAATACACTTTAAAAAATAGTTCTTTTGCTCATATTGCCTAGCTTGTGGGAAAATTTTCATAAGTAAAGGCATCCCCAGATTATCCATTTGTATTTCTTAGATGAATTGAAAATATATGTAGGGCTTATTAGAAATAATAGAAATGACTAAAAGCACCACACAATTATTGAAGAAATTAAAAAGCATTTTTTATGTCATGCAAGTAATATTTAGTTTCCCTTTTTCAGTCACACACTTGCTGCCAAATCTGCATAGAATGGAAAAAGCAATGTTGACTAACACCCAACACATTTTTAGTCTGTGGCTATGAGTGTCTTAAATTCACTAAACCCACTTCTCTTCTGTTGTGTAACAGTGGTATTGATGATCCGTAGATTTGCGCCTTATTTCATTAATATTTGTATATAATTGCCTGTTTTCCCCTTTAGCTTGGAAATACACCTTTGGAAATACACAAGGAAAGACCTCAGCTTTGGTTTCTTCATTCCTCTGTTCCTATTCCAGATAAAATTTCATGGATATCCATTCAGCAGTATTCTTAAAGAGCTCCCGAGGAGACAAGTTTGAAAATGAGACTAAATTTGTACTTATTATGAGATGACAAAGCATTTAGTTGAAAGCTGAAAGTTCAGCAAATGTGTTTGCCAGAGATTTCAGCTGTGCTAAAAAGCTGTCAGCCTCTTACTCTCTACACTCCACACTATTTGCAAAATTCACCTGGGAGAGCAGTGAAGTTACAACACTAACATACTTTGCAAATTCTCTGCTTTTGTTCTGTACCCAGGGCATCACTTGACAGTTATGCACACTTTAGAGGATTTTCAGATGAAATATTTCTGTGTTCTGTAGGTGAGAATGAAAACTGGAGTGATGCTTTGTGGAGAAGAAAAAGCGAGACAAAGAAGAATCACTACCTACTGTTAGACTGAATAAATCAAACTCAATATTTAGATCAGTGAAAATGTCAGGATTTTTTAGCTGCAAAAGAGAGGACAGATGGAGAATAGTTTTATAGTCCCAACCTTGCTAGTGGCAAATTTTAAATTATTAATGGTCTTTTCTTTAAATAAAGCCCTCCTTGCAAAAGCTATCCTTGCAGTAAAGAAGGCTTTTCTTCAAAGGCTTTTTTAGTTTTTTTTTTTATTTTGACAATGCACATTTTCACTTGTCTTTAATAGATGTTTATAAAACTCAGTAAACAAAGCAGCTTGGAGTACTGAAGGGAGTTTTCTGAATGTAGAATAGATGTCTTTGAGAGTTTGATGCAATTTGTAAGCTAAGAAAGCCAGTATTTCTTGTATCATAATTTCCTTCAAGGCAAAGTGACATTAGAGTTATGTGCAAAGAGACATTAGATATGTGTGAAGTCATAAGGTCTTGTGGGGAAGGAAACAGAAGCATAAGGTGAAAAAAAAAAATTTGAAATTGATCAGGAGCATTTTTAAAACAAAGATGAAATTAAAGAAAAAAGACTAGAAATAAAATATTAACAAAATTCATTTGTTGAATGGTTGGGTTTGGAAGGGACCTGTAGATAGCATCTTGTCAAGCAGGATCACCTCAGGCACGTGGCACAGGGTGGCATCCAGGCAGGTTTGGAATATCTCCAGAGAAGGAGACTCCACAACCTCTCTGGGCAGCCTGTTCCAGGGCTCTGTCACCCTCACAGGAAAGAAGTTCTTCCTCACGTGGAGGTGGAACTTCCTGTGTTTCAAATTACACCCATTATCCCTTGCCCTTTCACTGGCTGCCACTGAGAAAATTTTGGCCCCATCCTCTTTACATTCTCCCCTCAGGTATTTGTACATGTTGATAAGATGATACATAATGAAATGTGCTGTTAAAGATACATATGTCCTGAGTATGCCCCTGCTTTCTCTATGTGCCTGCCCTGTGCAGGCATATGCATATCCACACACACATCTGCAAACACCCAATTATTCACAATTTTTTTGGAATACTTTTCTGAATTTTAAGTAGAAGTGCAAACTGTATACTTTCTGTTATTTCTTGCAAAAGTTATTACAGATGTTTCATAGCTGCTATTGTTTAAGGAAATGAATGGAATCTAGAACTGTATTTATGATCTAAGCAAAAAAAAACAAATGACATTTCTGGTTAGTTATCCTGATTTTCTGAAACAAGAAGACAATTTTGAGGGCATTATATCCGGTATGAAATGGCAATTTATAATCGACAGGCAAAATGCAAGCTAGGGACAATTGTTTCAAGTTGAACTGGTTTATGCTAATCAGTAAAATATGTATAGGATAGCACCTATGGAGTAGAATGAAATATTAGCAAAGGGATAAATGATTAGGTTGTTATCTACTGTAGGTTACTTATCTCTTGAAGAAAAGAGCATTGTGCTTTAAAACTATTGCCTTCTATGAATTACACTTTTACATCCAACAGACCTGTGAATTTTGTGTCCAGTCTCAGTTTTTGTGATTTTTTTCTTCAAGATCAAGACAGAGAAACTCACAGATGAAGTAGCTAAAAGTAGGTATCTTTAGCTCATAAAAATCCTACGATTTACAGATTTATATTTTCTATCTAAAATGTTCAAATTATCTTGTAAACTTTATGATAGACACTATCTATAAATAGCTCATTCTGTATCTCTTCTCCCTCTCACTAACAGATTTCTCTTCACACTTTCAGAGACTCTCAGGGATGATGAACATTTCTTGTCTTCCTAGAGTGGGTATTAGAAAAAAATAATGTATTTCAGTTTGCATTTGCAAAGAATTCTTGATACTTCATGAAAAAGAAGGAAATCCTGCAATGCCTATAACCTGAGAAAAGAAAGAATGCATTAGAGATAACACTCTCCCTTTCTATATAAATCTGACTAGTGAACTGTATTGTTGAATAAATATATACTTATCAAGAAAAATAAAATTTTGACCAAATATGCTTATAGAAATTAATCAATGAAAATGTTTGAAGCTTAATGTTCATTATTTTTGGAAGCACTGATTCTTCAGCCAGTGACAGGACAAGGGGTAATAGGTACAAGTTGAAACACAGGAAGTTCCATCTTCACATGAGGAAGAACTTCTTTCCTGTGAGGGTGACAGAGCCCTGGAACAGGCTGCCCAGAGAGGCTGTGGAGTCTCCTTCTCTGGAGACCTTCCAAACCCATATGCAGTAATAAGCAGTAAGTAATATACAGTAAGCTGTTCAGCCTCAGCTCAATTAGAAATTTAAATTTGGAAATGGCCTTGCAAAACTATTTGTATGCCAGCTGTCTGATGTACTGAGTCATTATAATTTATTACTCACCTTGGTTAGCAGGTGTGAAATGCAACAAAGAAGACATTGTGAATGTCTTTCATCCATTGTGTTTGTTGTTTGCAACTCAAATATGAATGAAATGGATTTTTTGTAATTTCATTTACTTATTTATTTGTGAAAATCAAGGAAGATGATACCCACAATGGAAAATATTTTATGATGTTTCCTTCATTTTTTTACCCTTCTGCTGGCATAGATTGCTCATCAAAATGCTGAGATGAAATAAATATGTTGCATTACTTCCTGGCTGTCCTGTGACTAAGCAAAAAAAAAGTGGAGAGAAGACCTCAGTGGAAAGATCACTCATCACCTGCCTCATATTGAATTCACTTTCCCAAAACTTTTGCTTGGGACAAGCAAAAATTTGACAGTTGCTCCAAATCAAACAGATTGCTCCAGCCTGTTTGGTATCCTCAGAGTAAGATATTTCATTGCTTTAATAAAATAGAAATTATAAGTTTGTTTGTTTGCTTGTTTTAACTAAAGAATGAAGACCAAACTGTAGACACTGCTAGAAGAAGAAGAGTTCTGGAAAAGGGAGCTTGACAGCTGGCCTAAGCTGTACCAAGTTATGCAGCATCCTATATTATCTCATTATCAGGAGATCTTCCTTCCACTTCATCTGCTGACACATGTATGTGACACAAGTATGTGTCCTCCAGGTATTTCCTACTCTCCCACTCCTGACCTTCTCACTGCTTTTTGGTTATGGAAAAGAACAGCTTCTAAAGCAGCTTACACCTATCCTTTCTCTTAAGATATTGGGTTTAGGTGAATGGACAGTCATAAAAGAGGTTGGTTAAGCACCTATACCTTGTAGTTGTACAGGTTTGATAAAACTCTAGCTTTAAATAAATAATATTTTAAGTAAAAACATTTACTTACTAAAATGCTTCTATTTTAAGATTGATCTATCTTTTAAGATTAAAGAATTTGGTATTTTACTACTTTACCTTTCATAGACATATCATCTTTGATATATTTTTCCCAATTAGTCTAATGTGATGTTTGTCTAATGAAATATTATGCAATTGATACATTTATACTCTCAAAATCCCAATTTTGATGTAAATATTTTGGAATCATTCTTTTCAAAAACATTTTGAAGTGTTGCTTCAAAATATATGCATGTTCTACAATATTTTTATCTATGTGCAGATCTACATTTTTCTATATATATACAGAACATACACACAACACACGGAGACACATACATGTATACACTTATTTAATCTCAGAAAACCAAAGGTCATCTTGGGCTAGACTGTGAAAAACTTGCAGGATTTACGAACATACAGAATATGTAAATCCTTCAGACAAGACTACCTATACAAAAATTGCAGATAGAGTAGCAGTTTAATAATTTTGTTTTCAATCTTTTTGTCAGAACATTAAAATACATAAGACATTTTAGAAGAGTTAAGCATATTGACTTTGGAGCAAATTAAAATGCAATTTACTTAGTTATTGATGAATCACTAAATTCCTAATATTTGGGAATCTGTACTCTTTCACCTTAGCGTGGTCATGAACATACTAGCTTAGAAGTTTTTAGCTCTGCAATACTTTTTAACATAGCTGGTAATTCGAGGCAAAAATTCTGGCATTTACAATTCAATTCATTTGCAGACAGAATAGATTTTGTTCTATTCCTAACTCAAGAAATGCTAACTTCAGAAGGTTTAGAAAAGACATATAGTATAGTAACCTGCTACTGTAGCATGAATAGAGTGTAGTAGCCATATATCTGTTTTATGTAAAGACTAGTTAATTAATTTGCTTGGTTTCTTTCTTCTTTTTTTCTTTACTTTCTTTTTTCTTCTTTGCATACTGTGTACAAATCTTTGAATTCAAACTCATAAAAACTGTTGATGAGATTCAGCTTCAGAGGAACAGTTTTTGACTCATAATATTTCAAAAAACACATTTCTGGAAACTTTGCCATATTAAATCTTATTAATATGGGGGTCTGGCGCAATCATTATTGAGTTGTCATCATAGCCCACAGGATATAAATCTCAAAAAATGCCTGCAGTATAAAGAGAATTCTTTATTAAAACCACCTTTCTTTAAGACTGCATTACCTCAATATGTGACTTTTGTTTAAGCAGGGCTTCCTTTTATGTCATGATAGTTGGTCAACTGCCTGCTTATATTGCATCAGTACTAGAGCTATTAGAGACTGTAGAAAGCTGACTGAGAAGTTGACCTTTAAAATAAATAAATAAATAAAAAGCTTTTCAACCGGTGACTCTACGGAGACTTTCATTAAAGTCAATGAATTATCTCTATTTTTTTTTCAAAACTTTACTTTCTTTCCTCATCTTTGATGGCCCATTACATTATATCCCAATTCTGACTCCACATACCTCCCTAGCAGATGATGTTGAATAGAACTAGTAAATTGTTACTTTCAAGACTAGTCATCATCTTATCAAATAAAGTTACTTTCTAAAATTTCTCTACAACATTTAAAATGTGTCCTTAGGTACCTAACTCCACTAACACTGCCTACTACCTAAACAGACTAAATACGCTAAATAAAATCCGTTTTTATTAGACTATATTGCTTTGAAGGCATGAGATGAACAGATATATACCCAATATACCCATAATTTCACATCAATACCAAATACATTATTTAAGATCATATTATCCAAAAGAAGAATAATATCAGCAGGCTGACACAGACTTAAAGGAACACTCAACATGTATGGAAACCCCCCGGTTATAATGCTTTTGTAGATACATGGGACTAACACATCCACACACTGTTAATAAACCTTATCATTCAAATTAGGTACTATCTATCTTATGTGTCCAGTAACTCTAGGCTGTCGGCCTATACAGCATTCTTACAGTTTGCCTATAAGTGCCTTTTCAAAAATTTTTAATCAATGCACTTGCAAACGTGCAATGAATTTCTTATATTACCTTTCTTTAAGGAAGTTGCTATCTGCGTCCATCATGCAGGAGGAAAATTCAGCTAACAGCTCCTCATGTGGATTCCACAGCTGTTGATCCAACACATCTGAAAACACAGCTAGGTCAGGAAACAGTTAGTTGGAAATAACCATTAGATGCCATGTTTCTAATTACCAACATGTTGTTGGATGCTATTGCAGAGTATGCTCAAGTCCAATAGGGCTAATGGTTATCTTAAACTTACCAGATTGCTTTATCCAATACATTGTTAACGCTTTATGAATGCTATTGTAAAAAGTTAATAAAACTAAATTTCCTAAGTACAAAATAAACTTTTTAGTAGGCATTTCGACACTGCTTATTGGACATTTAAACACTATTCATTATCAATGCATTTTCTGCTAATTTTTTGACCAACGTTAAATTTACACTAAGCTTTAAGGAGAAAATATTGACAAGCAAGTAGAAGTGCAACTCAGTAACTTGGCAACAGCATGAATGCCCTTTAAGTGGGGCACAGCTATATACTATTGCTATTACTACTGCTGCTACCCCTGCTGCTACTACTACTATTACTGCTACTACTTACGATGATGCTGATGACAATTGTGATTATGATGAAGATGATCCGATACTTGGAAACTGCAACATGCTTTAATACAAAAGACAGGCATATTATAGAGAACTAGGATATGTGTGTTTTAAAACACTCTTCCACCACTGCACAGGTAGTGAGGGACAGACTGCATTGTCACTGCCCGCTCTGTAAGAGAGTGATTCCTATTTCTGCAGTTCCTGAATCCCTGAGCCTGTTCGATTCTGAGCAGAGCAGATATGTAGTGATAGAGATGCAGAGTTTATATGTAATGATGACCTTCTTTTCTTGGTATTTATACATTTCTACACTGATTACTGGAGACCATTGATTACTGTTTCATGGCAGGAAAATTTTATGATTAGACTGCAATAGTGGAGCTGATACTTTTCTCTCCATGTGTAGTCTTCTGGGCACTCCTTTAATAAAAGTGACTCTTAGGCTATGCAGTGGTTATTGGTGTGATTCAACCTCATTGTTGAAAAGCAACAAGAAATTGAAATTGTTTCTTAATGGGATTGGGGTATATATCTGGGATTTGAGTATGATCCTTTAATGGAGAATAATAATCACCCCAAGAAGGAAGTTCTATGTTCTATGACAAAAAAAAAAAAGAGGAAATATTACAGTGTGTTATTTCAGCTACTGTGTTCATTATTATTATTTTTATTAATGTTAAGTTTGGTCCAATATTTGATAGGTTGCTTCAACGTAGAAAACAAAGACAGATGATCTTATGTGTGGATAGAGAAATAGAATCTTTTTGTTTTAATGCTCTCAAACACAAATTTTATGGGTAATATGGTACAGAAGGTCTATTTTTTTTTTACAGTCTAAATTTACATTTACAATCTAAATTTTTTCCTGCAACACTGTTTAGCCTAAAATAGGGAATACCTGGCCAATGAAGGAAAAAATATAAAACCTTAAAAATAAGAAAAAAAAACTTTTTGTTAAAATGTTTAGAAGTAGATGTCTGCATTCACTCCATTATAAAGCTGCATTACATACACTATCTGTGTATGTCATAACCCATGACCTTATCACTTACAATAATAAAACCACATATTTCTATTAGTATGTATTAGAATCTTCTAAAAATAATTATTAATTTTTATAACTATTTTTTGAAATGAAAACTCTTGTTTGGAAAATAAAATGCTTAAATACATCAAAAATTCATTACTTTTAGAAAATGTTTGGCTATTCATATTATCTATATTTTTTTCTATTTTTTTCTTTTCAATTCTTCTGCAGATTTGCTGAGATCAGATGAAGATAAAAATTACTCCAAAGTAAAATCCTTTATTGTGACATTACCATAGCTGCTTAATTGTGACATCTTTTCACCCTCTAATCAAGGCTGTGTACTCCTTTTTCAAATGGAGAAGACACTTTTAATGGGGAAAAAAAAAAGTAAATGTATACTCCAGACATTTTTTTCTAGGTCTACCAATGAAAATACAAAATCTGTCATAAGCACGCCACCTAATTTTGAATGAAAGTAATTTAACTGAGTTTAAACACCTAATTTCTTAAAGAACTGTTGATTTGCTGAAGTAAGACAAATTTCTCGAAGTTGCACTCTGTTTATGACTGTTTTGCACTTCTTACTACAAAAAGTAGAGTCAAGTAATCTTTTCAGGAACACACTTTTCTCTGTGTCCGTTTTCTTCATCATATCTCTTTGTGATCATTTGTACAGTGAATAAAAGTTCAGGAAAGGTCTTGCTGCTAAGTTTCCAGAAATTACACATGGTTAGACTAAAGGCTCTGGGAAAGAAAAAGCTACTGGTAGCAGAAAACCAAACATTTTCACAGGTGACTTGACTAAAGATTTCATTTAGCAAGGACCATTTTCTTTGATAGAAATTTAACAGAATAAAGAAAAGAAACAAGGATCCTTCTCTTAAAAAATGAAAAAGAACAGAGAGAGTAAATACTCTAGGAATACTCTAGGAAAACAAACATACATTCTAAAGCTGGTATGTTAGAAAATACACCTAAATAAATACAGATAAGAAGCAAGTAGTAACATTTAGAATTTAGGAGCAAAATGACAAAATAAAAATGGAAGAAAGGTCACAAATCTAGGCTCTGAGAACTCTTAAGTTGGTATTACCAGAGGAAAATGAATGCACATCTCAATTGGATCTTTGTTTCCAGCTCATTGATATTACACTGGTATATTTTAAAAGCTACTAATAACAGAATCTTGGACTCTTAAGGGAAATATATTATTGTTATAGTTGGAGCACATAATATAACCTATAGCTTAGGTTAAAACCCTGACTTTATTCTAAAAAGTCTTTTGGATCACTTATGTCTTTATTACACTTTAATTTGCTAAACTTGGTGTTTGGTCAGGTGTGATCTTTGCTTAAATAAAACTTCTAAAGAAATAATTTTTCTGAGATCATGTTGTTCATCTTACGTCTCCTCTTCCTCCTAGCTGATGAGTCATTGGCATTGACCCAAACTTACTTATTAATTATTTAAAGATTCTCAAAATCTTCTTTTGTTAAAGCTGTAAAGAATTAATTTCCCAGTTTAATCCAAGAATAATGTATCTTACACAAATTGACTTTTTTGTGCATTTTAGAGGGAGAAACACTTCCTTTTTATTTTCTAAACATAAAGAAGTAGCCGGAAAATATTGGGAATTTTAATACTAAATATGAATATTGGAATGTCAGTGATAAAGGCTGAACTACTTGATCTGCTTATGACATTATTTAATCTTTTTTTTTAATGACATAACTTGGCCCCATAAAGCCAATGCAGATGAAATGGCAAAATAAATCTAAGAACTTCTGTGTAGACATTTATCAGAACCTTGAATATTTAGATTCCTTTATATATAACTAGTTAGAAAAAAGAACTTTTCAATTATTTTCATCTCAACATGCCATTCTATTTATTCTAAAATATGGGTTCTATAACTGATGAGTTGTGCCTGTTAGTCTTCCTATAAAGAGAATTAAAGGCTTATAGTGTACATTCAGGTATTATTGTAGTAATGAACCCACAACTACTTCTGTAATAAGAGTAAGTCCACCAAGTTCCAGTTTCTGTAAAACCATACAATAATTTCAGTACAAAGTAGGAACTACATTCTTCCTTTCTTCTTCTACTTGTTCTCAAAGCTAACTCAAATTCTTGTTTTTTTAATCTTTTTTTTTTTTTTAATATGGGTGAATAAAGTCACAGAATACTACTATAAGAAAAGTAAACAGTAGGTCTAAAATTGCTGGTGATTATAACTCATAATCCAGAGACAGGTTAATTTTATTTTTTTTCTACACTAGATTTTGAGGTGACATCCCTTGCTTTACTGTACTCAAACATCTGGAAGTGAAGGAAAACAACGATTTCATCTACATATTCAAATTTTGCATAGTTTTTGAGCTACCTGTTAATTTTGAAGCACAATAAGTCTGGGTTCTAGTTTAAGTTTATTACACATTAACTGTCTTTCGAGGTGGCAGATAAATTTAAATGGCTGTTATTTTGTCATCAGCTTTCCTAAAAAAGTTGAATATTAATTTTAAAGATCTTTTTGATTAAAATTATATGAAATTTCTCCTATTTCTTGTTATGTGGACTGGATTACTTTTGATATCACAATCTTTAAGCCCATGGAAAGTTTTCACAAAGCATTTCAAGGAGATACTTAGAATGTTTGTAAATGCAAAAATCTCCTAACTTATCGGGCTAGTCTATTCAGGTACACTTCAAACAGGTAATTGAGGACAAAATAATTGTGAATAAGTATAAAGTTAGATATAAGTAGATGAAAGAAAATATAAGCCTTTGCCTCTGCTATGTATACATTAGTGTGGAATGCATTGCAAGAGAAAGTGATTCAGGTGGACTAGAGCTCAAGATCTGGAAGAGAAGTTAGAGATCAGTTCACGAATTTTGGGTATAGACATAACTCTGTGAAGGACATTAAAATGTAAAACAGTTTTGGAGTCTGATCTGGTTGTTCTTTCTATACATATAAAGCAAATGAAAGCTTAGTCTCATCATGTAACTCATGATGAAACTCATGTATTTTAATATTCAGACTGTATACGTCACCTTCTACATGGATTCCTTTTGGAAAGAACTTCCAAGAGTAACTCAGGTTTCTGATCTTGGTCTTTGTGATAGGTCATCTCAATTCGAGGTAATTCCCCTGTAGAGTATGTAAAGTCCTCTTCTAAATATGACAAACTGGCTTCAGTATGCATGTTTTCCATAAATGTTAAGATTTGTTGTAAAGTTTACCATTCATCCCATGTCCTCTAATTATATCTTGATACATGACCCAACAACTTATTCTGATTTTTTTTTTCTTCTAAGAACCTATATTTCTGTATGAATTTTAACATCAAATTCAGTAAGCAATTTTCTTTGTCCTTGGGATTTTGTCCTTAGGCCTGATTTATTGCTGACAGGAAAAAAAAAAATTCTACTCTTCTGCCAACAGTCCTTTGGAAAAACTGGAAAAAACATCCAAGAAACAGGATAGAATCCAGGAGAAAAAGAAAGGATGATTGATCTTTCATGTTTAAGAGTCTTTAGAGACCTTGAAAGTTGTCTAGTACTTTTTGCATTGCTACTGGACTCAAACCCCTGTCAGCAGATCCTTTATAGAAAACAGGCCTCCTCCAGCTGACTCTTCCCTCTTAGCTGTACTGTTGCAGCTGCAGAAAGAAATCTGAAAACTTTACTGATCTTTGAAGCAATATTAACTTTTGAACAAACATTTGCAATAGTATCCTCAGGATTAGTAACACGTGACTGTGGAATGGAAAGCATTATTCCTTAATTCCAATCACAGGTCTTTTGCCCTGTGATTGATTCTAAGAGCATCCTTCAGCTACAGAGCCCTAGGTGGTTCCCACAGGAAGAAACAGATTTTGTGGAACTAGTGCATTTCCACTTCCATTTCCATTTGTGCTGATGTGATCTTCCTCAGCAGGTTCTCCAAGAAGTTTTGGAAGACATGAACTCAAGAAGAATGCATCGTCTTTATCTCTTTGATAAATATGGAATATCCCCCTGAAAAAAAAAAAAAAGTCTCAATGATGCAATGATAAAAAGTTATATAGCTCAAGCAGTGCCAGTTATGCCTAGTTAGAAAGTATTCTGACTTCCACCAACCACTTCTATTTTTATGGCGTTCTGCATTCTGACTTCTAAGTAAAAACAGGATTCTTTCAAATTCCTGGGCATTTTGCCACTGCTTTGGGCCATGGGGCCAATAAAAATCATTAGCAATACATAAATTTTATCCAGTGGGCTTTCCTGAACATGTGCAAGTTTTCATAAGGTTAGAGAACAGAAATACACATGTTCTATCTTACATGCTTGGAATACATTGAGTTTAACTAGTTTAGAATAAGTTTATATGACTAACTTGACATTTTTATCAAATTAGGAGGCACAGTAGGTTCAAGGACCACAATAAAGATTCTGATTAGATAGACAGAGTGATATTATGTTCCAGTAGATAAAATAAATTACTGTAAAAAGCACCAGTCTTTCATCTTTACTGTGTTATAGCAACACTAAGTTAAATATCCGTGAAATACCCAAGTTTTCCTTATTGGAAATTTTCTTTTTTAGAATAGAAAATTTCCATCTTTCAACAGTGTTAACATTTACTGTGGAAAAGCAAAACACTTCAGAGATTTGTTTTTAATCTAATTTCATCTTAATCTAATATTCTATGCAACTTTTTAAATAGAAAATTTTGGACCAGTTTTTACACTGATAGAAGTAACTGACTTCAAGAAGCTGGAAAAACTACTGTTGGACTCAGCTTGATAAAACTGGAGAAAAGAGCCTTCCCTTTGTCTTTTTCTTGCATTATTTTGGATAAGCAAGACAACAAATATTTGTTTTTCTTTTTTTTCAGGTTTTTTTTTTTTTTTCCCTCAAGCAGAAAAGTGCCTAGTTTCAAGCAGAAACATGCCTAAAGTATCCAGGAAAGCAAAAACAAAACAAAACAAAAAACTATATCTTGACAGCAATAAAGCTACTAAGTACACATATTTGGTCCAAAAAAAAAAATATGTCATTTAAAGGAATTCTACATACATTGCTTTATAATGATGCAATATTAGTGATTATTTTGCCATAACTTCCTCAATCATTCTCAAAAAACTGGTAATGAAAACTATCATTGTCAAATCTCATCAAGAATAAAAAAGGATAAAAACCATTATTATTTTAAGACACAAGATTTTGCCTGAGAAAATTATTATTAAGCACTAAAATCATAGTATTTGATTTATTTAGTTGTTTATTAGTTCTTTAGTGAAAATAACAAGCAACCTGATTGCTCACAAAAACTGGTCAGTGCAACTTTTTTATTTAATTATTCAGTTTATTCCCATTACTTACTTACTGATAGTAATTCAAGTCTAAGTTAAACAAAAATTGATTACATAAGTTTTAATAAAGAAGAAGAGGACTTTAAAAATCACTGTTCCTTTGGGAAAATTTATGAGATTTATAAATTGAATCTTTTTATTTAGAAAAATATTTTAATAACCTAAAATAATAATAATAATAAATGTTCTTTACTACTAAATATGAAAGGAGTTTCCAAAACAAAATACCTTTTTATTATATGCCATAATTGTATAAAATCCCTATTACTCTCCTAAGGAGGAACACTGGGGGGTTTTTTAGAAGACAAACATAACTGAAAGCATATTATATGCATATGCATATTATATACACACATATACATATACACACACATATATATGTATACATATATAACATTATTTAATTTTCTCTTTTTTTCCCCTGTTTTCCTCTCTACAGATGAGACATCTTGTAATTAAACATACCAAAGTTTCATGCTGACTAATGACATGTTGGACTATTTGGTTTACAGCTACACTTTCTCACAATATCTGATACAACTGTAGGGTTACTTATGGTACTGAAATAATAATAGTAGCATATATTGAGCTAACAAATGCTGCCTCCATCAAAAAAAATCTTATTTACCACTTTATGTGTAATTAGACTATATCAAATATGGCACCTTCCTGAAATACAGGTACCTGAATACAGGTATCTTCCTGAAAGTTGGTACCTGTATTCATATGGAACTATTAAGTTATGTCTTTTTGTTCAATTTACTTTTAAAATGGCTAAATTGGTTTTATTTGTTTGTTTTAACTGGAAAAATAATGCACAATTTATAAAATTATCAGGGCATTAGTTTGAAATTAAACTGAAAAGTTCTCATGCTCAGATATAAAATTCATTTTGTTTCTGTCAAACAATCTAATTAATGTAAATTATGAAATAGCCATCACAAAAAGCTTCATCATTACTGCTGTAACTTATTTTAGTGGACTTCTAACATTTTGTATTTTCACTTATAGTTTGCCACACACTTTTGAAGTTTCTTACTTCCTCCAGTTCAGATGAGGAGAAATGGCTTAAAAATCATGGGACAATTATGATGAATACTTCATTCTGAAAAACTGTAGAGTGTGACTGCAAAGTTTAAGCACTTTACCACCAGTAGCACACAGTCTCTGCTCTTAGTTTTCCTGTGCATGCCTGGCACATGCTACTATGCTATTCCTCAACTTCTTTTCACTTTCAGATGAAAGCATTACTAAACACTAATCTAAATGGCATTGTGGATGTTGGATTTTTCTATACTCAACTGCCCTTTTTGCAGACATTACAAATTTTCTGTCAACGGAGCTTTCAAATAGAAGTGCTTTGTAAAATCTGGAACATCATTCTGACTTCTAAACAAAGAAGAAATAGAGCAGGTGGTGGGAAACATCTGTCTTCCAGCACTGTTTTAGTTCCATAGAGCATTTTGGACTGTGACTGGTTTATTTTAAGTGATTAATACAACTGTGTATTAGAATAATATCTATGGGATTTACTGTATGGAGCATTAATTATAAAGAGAGTGGTAGAGTTGCTACTGTATGAAGGATAGGTTTGTCTTTTACCTTCCTTTGCTGGTGATATTTTTTTTTTTTTCAGAGTAGGCTTTTATGAGAACAATTTACTGACAAAACTGTTTTTAAATTACATATAAGTATATATAGTATGTATTCTGAACCCTTTAGAACATAAAAAAAAAAACCCTCTATGCCCTTTGCTTTTTCTTTCCTTCTTTTTCTTCTGAATATGGAAACATGTAGCTGCAGAATTGTTCTTTATAAATAACATAAATTATACAGCCACGCTCTTTTGGGAAAATAAAACATTTCTCATCTGCTAAATAAAATACCTTTTTAACTTTCAAGACTATGCAGAACTACCATATTTTATACATTAGAGAATGTTTGTATAGGTATGCTTTAGGAAAAAAAAATCTGGATGAACAGACTTTATCAGGTGTCAAAACGCATCTGTTGATAAATGGCTTTGTATGTGTTCTTCATTAACATTAATCATAAAAGGAAAGGCTTTTTAATCCAACCTTCTAGAACAATCATGCATTTAAGTAGAATATAAATTAGCTGGAATACATTTATAATGCAAGTATTCTGAGCTTTTATTACAGATATGTCTGGAACAAGTATGATTACAACTACAAAAATGGCAAATATTTCACTTACTCTTAAAAGAGCCTATATTGTTTAAATTTCAACTACTTTATTTATTGGATTAATGATAATTTTATGTTGTAAATGACATCCTTTCCATCTGCCAATGTGAAATAACTGTGTAATACATTAAGTATTATTGTTCATAAGTAATGTTAATAGCAGGGTTCTGCTCTCCTTTTCAGTCATGTGCAGTGCTGCTATATACCTATTAAAGTAGTATTCCGTGAAGCAAGAGAAGTGTTACTTGGCATAAAACATTCTTCAAAATACACTAAAGGGAAAAAATCTAAAAGGAATGCAGCATTAGTGACTGAATAATAGACCTATGTGCACTTGCATATTGATTAACTTGTAAATTCATTAAACACACACTTTTAAAATGTATAGAGTCACAGAAAATAGGTCTAAAAAACCTTCCAAACAGTTTAGGAATTCATGTGTTTTACTCTCTGCTGAAGACAGGGTCACTATATCTAAACTGTTCCTGACAGATGTTTATCTAACCTGTTCTTAAAAGCATCTATAGATTCCAAATCCTGCCAAAGTGATCAATTCCACTGCTTAAATATCCTCATGGTTGGAATGCTTTTCCCAATGTCTAATTTAAAACCCCTTCTCTACAATTTAAACTATCTATTTTTTGGCTCTCCTCTTAGGGAACAGTTTGTTTCTTCCTATTTGAAATAATCTTTCAAATATTTAAGACCATTATTTTGTCTCACTTTAGATTTCTGTTCTTCGGATTAGAGGAGCTGAGCTTTTCAGACTTTCCTCATAGGCAGTTGTTTTCCACATTTCCGATCATTTCTGTAACTCATTACTAGATTCTGCCAAATTGTGCTTAAATAAAACTGAAGTCCAAACCCAGATCAGCTGCTCAGCTGGGATCTTAACAGTTTTGAACAGAGGGAAAGGATTTGCTGACATGTTTAATATATTTTATTTGTATACTCCCCACTCTAGTATGCGCTTTTGAGACTAGTACAGATAAAACACATATACTGGGGATAGTAACTAGTCAACTAGTTACCCGTGTAACTAGGAGATGGACACTAACGGATCTCTTCAAAATAGATGTCTTTTTATTCACTCTATATATAGAGTGCATCTAGTAGTTATCGCTAGTGATGGTCACTTAATCTGTAAACAGGCCACTCAAGAGTGCTGAATTATATACCCATTCTCATCTGAGGAAAAGTTAACAGCTTTTGTTCAGAGAGCTTAATCCTGGCTCATTATATTACCACTTGACCCTGGTAAATCTCCCTCATTTTCTTTAAACCAGTGGCCTAGTGTGATCGGATGAGCCTGACAGCCTCACCTTTCCTGAGGCAGCTGCCAGGGCTCATCCCTCTGTTTTGCCACTTCAAGCCCCCGTGCCGTGAACCCCGCACAGTCTCTACACACGCAAACTCAGAGTGTCAAACAGGCATCAGTGCTGCGACACTTCAGTCATTTCTTTTCCTTTTAAACAATTATCAGAGAGTGAGTGTGATTTCTACAACTAAAAAAAAAAAAATTCTTTCTAAAATATAAACCATTCATACTTCGAGGTGTGCCGTTTCCCTTGCTAAATTGATAAAAGGCACAAAGCAAGATTAAATCCATTTTCTACTTCACATAAACAGAGATTTTGTGGTATAACTCTCTTAACTTAAGCAAAGATTTTGATTCTTTGTTTTTAACTGAGATTCTTTCAGATGGTACTGATTTTATTATGTTGTACTATGTGCTTCTAATGCAGAGTCCTGACTGAATTATCCATTTCTTTTCTTTCACAGGACCTCAGCTGATCTTTAATCTCCCTAAGATGTAGCTCTTGCTGTCTCAAAACAAACAGACTTGACATTTTGCAAACACGTTGTTCTAATCCACTAGTTCCCTAACTAATATCAGTTGTTGAACAGAGTTGATTAGCAGCTCTGCATGAAGCCTCCGCCTGTTTGCAGAGCTGTTGGCTCCTGCCTACACCAGTGTATAGCAGAAATAGACTTAAAGTCAACATCATTGCTACAGTGAAGATAGGGAAACATACCTAGATCAATTTAATTTGCAAGCATTTTTAAAGGATTTTGTAATGTCAAACTCTGTTTATTTTCAGTAACAAATTACAACTAAAAGCAGGGAAAAAAGGTTATAAATTTAGTCTCAATCCGGTGGCACAGAAAAGGAAACCTTAAAAGGTATATAACTTTTCGGCCATCCCTGGAAAAGTGTTGAAATATTCTATAATGGTGTTTTACCAGAGGATGTAATAATGTCAGCTCTGCTTAATAATGTAGTATGAGATCATTATTTAAAAGCTATCAAAACCATTCATAGCTTCTTCATTAGTTTAGGTTGTGGCCTGTGTATGTATTTGTGTGCATGCACATGTACACACGCTAGTTTTTGATAAAAAGCTAAATTAGGGCCAGGTATTAGAGAAAGAAAAAGGCTCCTGACATCAGGTGCTCAGAAGAAAGAATATCTCTCCAGCATTACTGTGGGATGTTGCTTCATTTTCAGTAATTTACAACATTTGATGTTGTACATAAGCTACTTTAAAATGATTCAATATATCATAAAATGCAATAAAGGCATTAAAAGTCCAGAAAATGGATGTTGCATTTCCTATATGAAGTTTGGAATATGACATTCACGTAGAAGAGGAAGGAAAGACTCAAAATAGTTCACAGGATTTGGGGAAAATAAATTTTTTACAGAAATAATATTGTCACTGACTTAGAATAATAACCACCTGCTTAACCTATGCCACCACATCTTTTCTTTTCTTTAAGGCGTTTCATCTTTGGAAGTTGCACAAACTGAATCAAAAGATTTATAGCATGAATTAGTAACCCCTTGTTTTTACAGCGTCTCTGAGACATGACACCTTTCTACTGCTGGACACTTGTTTAGATTCCCTGTCATTTTGCAGGAAAAAGCAGACTTCCAGGCCTTTTCAAGCTGGTCTAGAGAAAAGCTCACTATATCAACTACAGAGCAGAAATATTGGAGGTACTGAATGCATGGTGGACTAATGGGCAATTTGCAGATCTTCAAAAGAGGCTGTTTCCCTGTCAAAAAGGTCATGTATACTAGCTGTCTATGCTACCCTCTAGAGAGCAATAATCATGTACAATTTGCAGCTGAAAAGTGAACTTAAGTCCTGCAACACGATTTTTACTGCCACTTTAATCTTGTTCTAAAGGAACTTAATTACTGAGATTACCACGGGATATCTCATAGTCCTCTGTTACTGTTAACAGTATTTTATTCTGAACTAATCTTTAAAATATTCATTGATGTCTCTCTGATATTTATATTATATAGGTTCTTATGTTCATATACCTAAAAGGTATGCATGCACATGTGTGTGTAAATACCCACACATACTGCTTATTTTGCTCATTTTTTGTTACAGTTTGAATTTAAAAATACTACTATTAATAATACAAAATCTGCAATCATCATTCTATAGAAGTTATAATTCGCCGTCAATGTGTATTTCATAACTTTCACCAAAGTGGCAGCATCTGGCCCAGCAAGGAAAGGATTTTATATCTTCTGTGAATTATTTCTCGCTCTGATAAATTAATTGGAGTATCTGAGCAGAAAGACAGACACTACTAAGTATAAATAAGGCCATCACAAGTAAGCTAAAAATAATAAAAATGATACTTACTGCAGTAGTTTTCTGTACTTTTACATTTTACATATTCAGAATGCTGTATATCAGCATTCTAATCCATTTTTCCCAATTTTCAGCATTTTTTATTGCAGTTTTTTACCAGATGTTCACTGAGTATGAACATTTCTTTTGTTATTTTATAATCACCATATCAAGTTTTATATGGTGTAGGAATCTCTCAAAATCACAATTCAGAAAAGTCTCTAATGAAAACTCTAGATTTTGCTGGCCTCTGGTTACTTGTGCTCCTTGTAAACTGAGTAGCTAGTCAGAAGCCTCTCTCTACAGTGCTACCGCCAGCTCAAGGTTTCTCAGTCAGGTACCACATTAATTTTATTAGAAACTGAGTCTGGGTCTGCATAAAAGATTTGAGGAAAATGGGATAGAAATATAATATTTGCTTCAGGGAAACATGAAGGGAAAGAAATAACTGATGGGCAACTGTGGTCCTTGTCTATTATCCTCCCTCCCAGGTTCCCAACATCAAGGATAAAATTCCCACTGCCTCAGTAATATGGAGGCAGCATTCCGTATAGCATGTCTAACCTACTTTATATTTTGTGTCTGTGCTATCTTTATCAGCTGTACAGAATGCCAGTTTTCTGGTACTTAATTCAGTTGCCTAGGCTCATTTGCGTTTTCTACATGTTGTGGCTGTGTCTCAAAATTAGAAGAACTGGGATAATGTGCTTTCATTATTAAATATAATCATAAAATTAAACTCCCTTATGATTCACTTTAGTAATACTATAAGGTCTGTTGGCTACCATAAAATGTGGTAGGAATGAACAAATTCAAATTAATCTCTTACTAATTAGCAGCCTTATAAAATCACAGCAAGATATAAGGCCTTGAATGTGGAAAACTGGTTAGGGAAAATACAGGCTGTGTTAAAAATGGTAATATTGTAGTAGATACTAAAACTAATTATGTTGGGATCTTTGAGGCACTTTAGTTATCTTTCTATCTATTTATGAAAAGCAATATGACTAAAATTCTGGTCAATCATTCAAACTCTCATTTGCATAAGAGATTAAAAAGAAAGTTAGCACCCAGGATTGGATGCTAAAAATTCCTAAAATGAATTCTTGACTTAATATAGATGTGAAAAGGACAATAAAGCTTTTATGAATGGCATCACAGTCCTAAATATAATTCTTTCTGGAAAACAAAGTACAATGTGAGAAATTATTTTTTGTTGTTGTTCATAATAAAAAACATCTGTAGACATCTGTACATCTAGAAAATGTAAGTTACCAGTTTAGAAAATATTCTATTATTTGATTTTCTGGATATTATCTGTTAAATCTGTTCAGCCTTAAGTTATAATATTAATAATACCGCTACCAACAAAATGGGTATATGTTACCACCCAGAACTATATATTTAGCAAACTTTTTCTTGACTAAAAACAAACAAAAATCACCCACAAGTCAAAGTGAACATAACTTTAGCCTAGAGTTTAAACATTTTTTTTTCTTCTAAATATAAACGCCATAGGAGAAACATGTAAAAAGCTTATTGCATAAATATCTAGAAGGATTAATTTTTTATTAACAAATTTATAATATCTGGAATGGTAGCTTGGTTACTAGGGCATGTGTGTTTAAAAGGAGAGATGTATATACTGCCAAATAATAGTTAAAACACATCAAAACAAGCTTTCTTTTTTAACCCTGGATGGTTGTCCTTTTACATGTTCTGGTTCGCCATCAGCTGTAGTTTCCCCTGTCAGACTCTCCAAAGGCAACTGAGCAATTAGCCCCTGTCTTTGAGGCTAATGACTAGCAAAGACTAGCAAAACTCAGCTGACCATTTCTTAAAGAATTACATAATTAGAGTATGTGTATACAGAAGGAAAAGAAAGGAAAACCAGATTCATTACAACAGGACAGTCTTCCACTTTTCAGATGTATTCATTATGTTTATTCATCTAATCAGAGAACATGTATTTTTTTTAGTTACTCATCCAGGTACAGTTACTCTTACTTATCAGGAATTGTGGCAAAGTCTGTCCTAATAACTCATATCTGACTTCATTTTTCACTGAAATGAAATTACTCCTGCTCTGAACTGTAAAATCAAACAGTATTTGAAATTGAAAATGAAATTTTCATATCAGACACTTGCAGTGAAACAAAAGAAAACAAGAACTAGAATGAAATAAGATGCCAGTCATTTTATTACCTTTAAGCATTTATTAAGGATAACATTTTAAAAGGTTTGAACTTTATATCACTAAACACTAAAACAAAAGCTATTATACCTTTTTGTTGTGCTTTGAGTAAGTATTTACAATAGAATGGCCTTGAACAATACATGATACCACCTCTTCCCGAGGCTTCCCGATTTTCATGATCACTTGAAGTGGTTGTCAGAAATACTTAAAGTGGTTGCTAACAGCATTTCAAAATCTAGGCAGATATCCAGACATAGCTTGTGCTTGTATCAATGAATATTCACTGTCTTCCTTACCTTCACCTGTTCATAATGTGGTTTCCCTGAATGTCCAGATATGCATCTGGATTTCAGAAGACAGATATTGCCCATTTCTGTCTAATACTTGATCTTCACTTGGAAGACTGGGATGTAAAGCACACTATGGAGTATTCTTGCATATAGATCCAACTGCAAGATTCATCCAACATAGTGTTGAGTACTTTCTCGGAAAAAATCTGTCCTTTTTGGAGAAGTTCACCATCCCACTTAGTTTTTGTGACTGACATACAGCTCTACAGAACAAAAATTTCACTAAGACTTAGTCTCAACTTGTCACATTTTTCACATATTTTTTGTATGTGTTCTTATGTGAGGGACTTTTTACAAGTATTTTTATTTTTTGTTATTGTATCTTGCCTTATGCTGAGGAACTTTCTTCCTTTTATTTTTCTTTTCTTAACCAGTTGTTTCGGCTTCTGATATCCAATTAAATTAACAATCCAAACATTTAGCCCTTACAATTTATAGTTCTGACATGATGGAAAAAAATCTTTTGACTTACGATGCTGTATTTATATTGTCAATTCTTTCTATTCCCACCTCCCTCTTTTTTTTTTGATTTTTCCTTCCTAAACATTGCTAATGTTATTGTTCCTTTGCATTGCTTTTTATTCATCCCAAAAATAAGTTTCCTTTCAATTTTTTACTTTGTTATATTGGATTTCATTTTTTTTTGCTGTTGTTTTTTATTATTATAAATAAACTGTTTTTCCAGATATGCTATGTGGCATATATATTTCATTTAAAAAAAATGTGAAGAGACATGTCTATGATTAAGAATCCTCAAAGACTGCTGTTAATGACCTTCAGTTCCAATTTATTTAAACTATTTTTTTGAAAGAGCAGTATCCTGCTATATGGTGATGCTGTGAATAAGTTACTTTAGGATATTATCATGGGAGGATATATAATATTACAATAGGAAAAGTCTTATTTTTCACTGTGATGCTATCATATGAACACCTTCATATTGTATATTTATTTGAAGTAACTAGGATCTAAAAATACAGGGAGAAATAAACAAGTAAACAAAAAATACAACTTGTTTTAAAAGATGCCTTAAATAGGCATACAATAAGGTTATCACAAATTTTCAGAATCACAAAGTGATTAAATTATTAATGTGTCTACATTTATTATTGTACTTTCTCTTTTGGTTATGTACCATTCAGTTTCCCTTGCAAAACTATGGCCAGAATTTATGTTTGGAGGACATAGAAAAGTCTTGCTTGCAAAGGCCAATCACAAGTCAGATAAAAAGCAGGAAAGAGAGGCACACATGCACATGTGCACACACACAGACAGGCACACAGAAAATCTTTTTTGTCTTGTTAGTCTATAACACAGTTGGATTTTATACAGCCAGATGTTGAAACAGATGTGATATTTAAGTGAAGAAGGAGTGCCAAAAAAATGTGGTCAAAAGCAAGCAATAGTGGCAGACAGTAGGCGGTACACGGCTTCAAATCTAAGCAGTGCTGGCTGAAACAGGCTGTAGATAAGCAACCCGTCCATTTCATTGACACTTCTGGGAAAGGGGGGTGGTTCTCCGATGCTCTTCTTGAAGCAGCATGGATGACAGCTAGAAATAAGCAGTGCTTTCATGGTTGAAATGTCTGCCAGGCATGCTCAGAGGCAGTGCTCTGCTGGAGGTAGCACAACAGAAAGGAAGAGACTGGGGTAGCAATGCAACTTGCTAAGAAGTAACTGGAGTTCTGTTCTCTCCTCGCACCTCCAACACAAATTGCATGTGGTTGGCAACAGCAAAACTATAAGCCAAAATAACAGAATCCAGCCTTAGCTCAAAGCCCCTCACTTTCTAAGAAATTCCTATCTTTTTATCCTTTTGTCAATTATTATAATGTTTATGGGAAATCAATAAAAGCTGTGTTAAAAAAAAAAAAAAAAAAAAAAAATAAAAAAGTCCTGAACTTACTGCCGCATTGATAAAACAACATTCGACTAAGGATGATAGCACCCACTGTGCAGAGCAACTGGCCAGCTGGTGAGAAATTCCGGCTGTCATCGCAGTGCAGGGAGTTAACATATTTATCAGATACTTGAGATGAAAAAGTGGTAGTTCTTGGGGACTTTTTTTTTTCCCTAAGCCATCTGGTCCTGAGGTGCCTATTACATCTATTATTGAATCATTAAAGTCAATGAGGTGAATAACACGATTAAACTTGTTTACTTGTCATGTAACAGTCGGTTAACAGTGAAATGTAACTTCTACTTTCTGTTCTACTCTGCAATAAAAATACATCTCAGCTCATCTAAATGATAACTAAAATTAATGCCAGAAAAATATCTTTTAATTTCTGTTCTAGTTTTAAAGGACATATTAATTCTTTTAACTCTGTTGTGCATAAGAATATTGTATCACAGTTACTACAAAGGTTTCTCCTTATAGTTAAAGCAATAAAACATAAATAATTGGGGATAAGTACAGATTCACATGTTCACCATTTCACTCTACTAATCATGTGGGTGCGCATTTATAAAAATCTTGCACAAATTGCAATTTCTTCATGCAGAATTGTAGCAAAGGCAAAAAGTTGTAAATGATCAATATAAAAAGTTTTATTTTCATAATAAGGTTTAGAGTATTTCCTTAGATACAGTCATAAAAGTGTGAATAAGTAGTTATTGTATTGATAGAAATGGCATCCATCCATAATATGGATTATGTTGCATTGTTTAAGTTAATTATTAAAGCCAGGAAAGTCAGTTAAATAAATACATTAATAAATAATTTTTAAATTAAATAAATATTAAATATTTAATAATTTATTAAATAAATTTATTAAAGCCAGTGAACAGTGGAATTTAGTGTAAAGCAACAGCAATAATCAATGTTATCCTAGAAATCAGGCATTAACAATGTCATTTTATATTTATATTAAACCTCCTTTTGGGATCTAGAAATTTTTTAAATTGCAGATAAGTTTAATACAATACATTGAAGGCCAGGGAATCAGGTCCATAGATTTCAGTAGACTTTAGATCAGAGAATTAGTAAATAATATAATGTGGATAAAAGAGTGGATAATTATTAATACCTTCGCAAAAAAAAAAAAAAATGTTGGAAGGAAGAAATATATCAGAAAATACATTTATAGACTTTGTATTTGCTTTAGTTATGTCTATGCAGTCAAATTAATCTAGTCTCAGTGCTCCCATCAACCTCACACACCACACATCCAAGCATCACACATTCTAGTAAGCTTTAAGATCCAAATGTAGCTTATACGGTAGCGAAGGGAACAGATCTGAGGGTAACAAACCCTCAGCTATCAGTTGATATCTCCCAGCTCAAGAAACACTACTTGGAGCAACCTATTTTCACATAAGTGAAATAAATCAAATTATATTGCAGTATAGTAATGTGTACACAATCCAAAAAGAATACCCTCAAACTTTAAGCATTCTACTGAATGAAAATATTGTAGATCATCATGATCTTAAAGTCTCACATCATCAATACTGATATCATTAACTCCAGGCTTTATTTCCTGTCATGACTGGCATGTTCCAGTGCTAGTCTTTCTGAATACATTCCTCATCAGGATGTTTATGTTTCAATGTTTCTACCTAATCAGGATTTGCTTTTAATAACAGTGTCCTTGTTATTTCATCATTTCAATTTTGGTGTGATTTTTGTTGCTGTTGTTTTCCCGCTGAGTTGTTTGTGGGTTTTACGTTGTTTAGTTTTATTTTGTTTTGTTTTGTTTTCTTTGAGTATGTTGTAAGGAAGGATTATGGATGAGAGAGAGTGTACTCCAGGTCATACAAAAAGATCTAATAAAGAGGCCATTGGCCTACGCTTAAAGGAAAATATACTTTATAGACATTTATGATAATATTCATGATACTTAGCTTATTATAATCTCAGCTGTCCTTCTTTCTAGTGTCTGTTTTGGGTCTCCATCTGGTGACCAGAAAATAGATTTACTTTTATTACATTGTATTGGTTAAACTTCATTTTTTATTTTGCTTATTTTCTTGTTATAATATTGAACAAATGTACATTTTTCCCCATGTAATAACATTATTGCATATTACAATAAGAGCAAAACTATCATATTATATTACCACTCTGCTATAGTGCTTCTGCTGTGTCAAATATTCAGAAAAAAATACATGGCAGTTTTTTTTTTTTTTTTAATGGATATGAAGTTATAAAATTATAGAATCAATTTGGAAGGTTAACATAGCTGTGGGTAAGTGATCTAGGAAGTGATCTATAATAGAAATTACAAAGAAGTCGATAATTTCATGAATATTACCATGAAAAATCCACTCTTTGCCCAGAATTTGGCATGACTGCAGTGTTGTACAAACAAAGTACAAAGATCACGGAAGTACCAGAATGAACATCTTTTCCAATTTTCCATTTTGAACATCAGATAGAAAAGCAATACATTGCGAGAGTAGTATAGATAAACTCAAATTGATGTATTTGCAGTGACTGAGTAACAGATGGAGGCAGGAGAAGCACCAGGATTTGGCCATTTGTCTTTTTAAAAAAAGGAAAAAAAAAATAAAAAGAGAGATGGAAAACGTAAGCACCAAGAACCATTATGTCTGTTCCCCATTCGTTGATAGAAGGTTCAGCTAGCTTTGACTTTTTCATACACACTTACTGAGAGGAAAAAGGTGTTCAGCATCTATTTATTTATTTTTAGGGCAAGAAAGTTCCATTTAAAATCTATGGTTCTCCCAGATAAAAAAAAAATTATAGCAAGAAACACTTGACACGATTTGGCTTATAGTCTTCCAACACCCACATTTCTCCATGTCTTCCACCTGGCAGTTTGGGAAAGCTGCCCAGGTTATACCAGAATGCTTTGGAACAAAACCAGTCCTTCAGCATACTAGGTGTTGACAGGCCAACCTGGTTAACACATGGTTCTGCCAGGAAAAAAATTACTGCACACTGGATAAGCTGCATCATATTAGTTTTGAATGTGTCAGATGATCACTTGAAGAGTCTAGTTGCATTTAACATCATTCTAGCTGTAGTGTGGACAGAATCTGACTGACTGAAAAAATTAAGATAGTTATCACTTTGTCTTCAGGTCCTTATGGCTTTATGGGGAAGGACTGGGGAAGGCAGCTGAGAGAAGTAAATATTTTTATGTGGTATCTATATAGCCTTTTATCTCTGAATCTATTCTAGTAGGGAAATGCATTATGCCCTGGATCTGCTTATTTATTTCTATTGATTATAAAGAAAACCTAAAATGTTGGGGTAGCAGTCTGCATTGCTCATGTCTACATCTTTATCCTTTCAGACTAATATATAGCTCTCTCTATATAGCTAGCATCCGAAGTGGGCTAAGTGATTTCCAACTACTAAGAAAAATATAATGTCATAATATTTTCTAGTGCCTGTATAAATAAGTCTGTGAGGAACAGAAATGCTTCAACTTGAGCTTGGGTATTCTATGAGGGTGTTTTTTTGTTTATTTGTTTGTTTTGCTTTCTTTTATAAATACTGTCTTGTCATTGGATTCTCAGGTGTCTGGAAAGACTGAGACTGGATAACTCTCCATCAAAATATTTTTAACAGATTATTAAAGTGTCACATTTTCAGTAAGGAAGATTATCTTATTAATGTGATTAATAAGGTGCATCTTCCATATGTATCTATCTTGACTGATTTTTGTTAGTATATAATATTTTTAGTGATATTACAGACAATGTCACTACTATCCTTCAGCTGATCAAAACCATATTTCAAAATCCTACAGTGCTGCTGATCTGAAGTGCCTACAGAATAGCTTTTTTCTTTTTTTCTCTGGTTAACAGTATACAATGACTCTTTGACTCTCTGGTTTCCACTTCTCTAAAGTAGAATGGGCTCATATTTCATTTGCTTTTGGTACAAGAATGATTTTATAAAGAGGTGTATAGCTCTGCATAAAGTGTCCTAATTTGCCTTGCCTTTTTTTTTTATGATAATAATATACATTGTGGCATGTGATTATACACAAGAAATGTGGCCTCTTTATTTCTAGAAATCATATAGTGCACTGGGGTGCTACTTAAAGTATGTTAAAAAAGAACAAGAATTAATACATACAAAAAGAAATAGGGATGTTGTCTTAAAACAGGCCAGAGATCCACTTTTAACCTAGAATCTTGCATATCTGTGTTTAATAAACTTTCAGCAAATACAGTAAAAAAGGAAACACCATCACCACAATCAGAAGAAAATAGTAATATGGTCATGGATGTGTTTCTTTCTCTTATTTTTTTCTTTCTTTATATCGTATTATACTGAAGGAAGATATAAATGTCTAAAAGTGAAATAAAAGTGATTAAAAAAACTTAACCTACCTCTGAAGTGATAATAGAGTTGTATAAAAGCAACAGAATAAAACTGATTAAGCAGGAAATTGAATACATAATTATGCATATTGTGCATAATGTGTTATCTTTGTATAAAATCATTCCTGATCTAATAGCGATATAGCTGATTGTAAGGAGAGTTTTTTTAAGCCTGGAAGATATTTACCTAGTATTGTGTCAGTATAGTGAGCAAGCAATAAAAGTAATTTTTCTTCAGTTAGAAAATAAAAACTTTCTGCATAATGTTATGGAAATATATTTTAATACTCATATAACTTTTATTTAAGTAAAGGTATGTCAGCAATACCTATCATTCTCCCATATCTATAGCTTTTCATGATAATCGTTATAATCTTTACAATTCTACTTTCTAAGTGGCTATTTTTTCTTTTTTAAGAAATCACCCAAACAGCTTTCTGAAGTTATCAAGTCATCCCTTTAATAAATAAATGAAGTAAAACTGGAAAGAAACAGAAATGGTCGAGCCACTATTTATTTATTTGTTTGTTTGTTTACTGTGTGTGTGTGTGTGTGTTTGTGTGTCAAAAGAACTTAAACAGACAATAGCAGAGGCAAGGACCACCCTGGACTTTGCTGTTTTAATTAAACAAGTGTGACCCTTTATTTGGCCAGAATAAAATACAGAGGTTGAAAACGATATCATGCTATCGTTCACTTCTCCCAGTAGGGAGTAAGTATGTTATTGTTTACATGAGAATAAAATCTTCCAAGAACTGGTAATATTTAATACGAAACTGCCAAAATATCGTCACAAGGTAGGTGTATTAGTTAGGTGTATTAGTCTATATTTTGCACAGTATTGTATAAAGGGTAAAAAAAATGAGACACTGAAAAGGTAGAGTTTCTATATAATATCTCAAATAGCTTTTAATAAAAAGAACAAGAACCTAGAAAATAAAAATGTTATCTAGAAAAGGGTTTATTCAGATACCAGATAATGTTTTCTCTCAATTAATTTAAATTGCTAGAATTGTTAGTGCTGATCATTGGATTTTGTAGATATCACTTCACAATTTGTTTGCTTAAGCACTCTCTTATCTCTAATTCCTTTCCTCTGTCTAGGTAAAACCCATGTAAACAAACTGACAATTTCCACTTCACCCATGCTTCCTGCTGGCCTTGAAACACAAGTGTCAGAATATGAGCAGATTTTCTTCTCCTGCTCAGCATGCAATGGCAAAATGAAAAAAACTTTCTCATCTGTCTCAACCTCAATTAAATTTATTCTACCTGTCTGGCTGGATTCCTCCTTTTTTTTTTTTTTTTTTTTTTTTTTTTTTTTTTTTTTTTTTTTCTGTTACAGAGCAGAGAAACATAGCAGAATTATTAATTTGACTCAAACTCGGCAAAAGAAATTCTTGTTTCCCTTACTTAACATTTCAGAAACAGAAATAAATGCACACACTACATATATATAAAACTTACTTTCAACAGCACTTAGTAGCCTAAATCCTGTTAAAAATTATTGTACTTGCAAAACTGAGGGCAGTCTGTATATTAAGAAAGTTCAGGTAAGAACAAAAGAGATCTTTTTCTTTCCAAGGAAACAAAATAAATAAATAAATAAATAAATAAAATAAAAAGTTAAAGTTACATTCCTAAATAAGAGATCTCAATAATAAAATTAAATAAATAAAATTGAAAAAAAATGAAAAAAATCATGCAGCAATAGCTGTCACAACATCACATCCTACCTCTTATTTCTGATCTATAAATCCAGCAGTCCACATTTAGGTCCTTCTCCAAAAAACTAGATAACATCAGATAAACTATATAAACTCTAATATATAAACTCTACATAAACTCTACCTGGATTTCCTAAGCAAATTCTCTCCAAACAAGTGCAGAGACATGATTGTTATGAATCATGTTTCAGAAAATTAGGTATTGGAAAAGAGAATGCAGAAATTCTCTGAGATCACCAAGACAAAATAATCAGCACAAACTACTGGGATATTTCTTTAAAGAAAAAAAAAAAAAAAAGAGTCTGTTGTAGAGCGAAATTGGATGTGTGACTTTGTCTTATGGGATTTATAAGAATTCTGCAAAGCTGTCGTCTACTTTAGCTTTAACGTTGAGTGTATATGTACAATATGGAGTCTCAAGTATCAGAACTCAGAATGCCTTCTGTCGAGGTCATGCTGCACACGGAAAGTTTCTACGTGGCACGTGCTGCAGCTGCCATGTTTAACAGCAGTCCCACTCCTACTTCCTGTTCCTAAAGGGTGCAAGAGAGAAGCCATCAGAGGAACAACTAGCCACTGAATCCAGGAAAGAATGGAGTAAAATCTGGTTTTGTTTTTTGTTTTTATTTGTTTGTTTTTGTTTGTTGTTTTTTTTTCCCTCCTATGCCGTTGTCATTGAAAACCAGGAATAAACCTCTTAACACCAATGTAGTATTCAGAAGCAGGCATTATCTTTATTGCATGACTGGATGTATGGCGGATAGCTCGATCTATCATGCATGCCCTAAGGTGTGTTTGCTAAAGCTTTTAGTTCTCTATTATTAACATATGCATTAAGTTATTGGAATGATACATATTCATTCTATTTCCCAGAATTAATTACGATATAACTCACCCTTGCTCGCGTGTGCCCACTGCCCCTTTGGTGGTCTCTGGTGGTCTTTTGAGACCCCCCCTTCTGGTCGTCTTTCTGTGTCCACTTGATGATGTCCTGGAACTCATTTCCACATATGGCCTTGTTCTGGCTCAGAAGGCCCTGTTTTGGTCCCACTGCCCAGATCTTCGTCTTCAACTGGTGTTTGCTGTTTTATACGCATTCTCTCATGATGTACCAGGGACATCCACTGTTTTGTCTGTCAACTACAGTGGTTCTGTGGTTCCTCACAACACTGTGACTGTGGAAGTCGTATCACTACAAAAGTGAGGTAGAAGCCAGAACGCAAGCCCTGTGGCAAAGGTATGAGCTGAATGAGACTGTAAGGCGTTGCCAAGGTCTTGCTTGATCCCTTCACAACAGCACAGATACTTAAATAGCTTGAGGAAAGCCTGTTATTTTCCTTTCTGCCTATAAACACATGTGTACCTAGCAAGTGGGTGCAAATTCATCCCATCTGACTCATTTGAGTTGGAAGCCCCATTGATCTAACCTTCATCCATAGAAAAGAGTTATATCAACACCTCTCAGAGACTGGGCTGAATCAATGCAACTCTCTTCTTGGCCTTGAAGGAGATTAGAACAGCTTTACTCCTTAAACAGGAATTTCAGTGAAGAGCCTAAGGCTAGGTAATGGAAATTTAGTGAAGCTAAAAACATTCACATTTCAGTCAAAGGAAGTTTTGACTAAGTTCTGTTTAAATATAGAAGTGAATTTCTTAGCTGACACACAAAGCTTCTGTGGGAAAATCTGATGAAAATAAGTTGTTCATATGGTAAACAACTGCAATAATTGACAGATGTCTGCAACATAATAGATGTTTTCAAAGCTAATCAGGAGTCCTCAGCATACATTTCAATTGCATTGGAGAAAAAAAGGTAAATTAAGGTACATGCCTTGTCCACACAAAGATACTTTTCTTTGACTAAGTTGTTTATTTTTCTTTGACTAAAAAGATTTGTGCATTTACTGATAACAAACAAACAAACAAAGTGTTGATTAAAGATGTCCCCTGTGTTTTTCACTCCTCACTATTTCTTTTAGAGAAAAATTCTGTGATCTAAAAATGTTTCAGATGCTATTACCTGCAACTGGTCTAATCTTTTTGTGTATAAATTTCCCAATATATTTTCTTATGTTCCTTGAATAATCATTCACCACTGTGCAAAGAAAGGTAAATGTATTCTGTCTCCAAATGACCCCAAAATAGATGTAGAAGACCAAATATCTTGGAACAATCTTTTGACTGCTCCAGTACACAATACGAAGTTTTCCAAATTAAATAATTTGGAAAGCATAACTCCTAGAGAGAAAATGGAGGGATTGAATAAGAATGTGAAGGAGCTTTCCAAATATTTTGTCCAATATTATTGTTGCAAAATTGTTTGCTGCAATACAACTTTTCACATAAATAAATAATTATTCTTTTTCATAAAAACTCTATGTAAATTTGTGTCAGAGTTGGTTAAGAATGTTTTAGAAAACATATTTAGCATATCCTCTGATCCTCTTGTAATTAAAATTTAAATTAAATACTAATTAACCTACATCTATATGATTTGTGTCAGATTTATTATTGAAGAAAAACTCTCCATTTTTTTATAGTATGCTTAGCAACACCTATTGCATTGAATTCATGCACCAAAACTTTTGCTATACTAGTTTTTCTTCATTTCTCCCTTCATCCTCATCGTTTTTTCCTCACTCATTCTACTTTTTTTTTTTAACTTCTGTTATGATGTTATCTTCAGCATTCATTCCTTCCCATCTCTCTTATTTCTATTACTTTTTCAGCATTCTTTTCTTCCTTCATATCTATTTTCATTCCTCATGTATTTAGTGCTCAAGTCCCTATAGTTTCCCTGTCACAGAATATTCTCTCATTTTTTCCCATAGCTACTGTTCCTCTCATTACTGTTTGTAAAATACATGTCAGCTTTCTACTTTGTTATTCCCAAATCAGTATTTTATTTGTGTTCTCCTTAAGCCCCCATCCCAGTCTGCCAGTGCCCAACCCTCAGCTACTGAAAAGCAGTCATCTCCCTATAGTCCACACTAAAATGCACTACACATCCCACTTGATCATCTCATCCTCCTGCCTTGTCTGAACTTTCTGTTAGAAATTATTCAACTAGCATCAAGACAGAATGATGTGATGCTATAGTATTTTGCGGAGTCTCATATCTAATATATTGTATGCTATTATTGCACATTATACAGAAAAATGTGCAATAAAAAATCTACAGAGGAGAAAAAGAGTTTTTATCTCTACAGATTTCATACAAAAACTCTCTCATACAAAAATTCTCTCACAGATATCTTGAAGATATTCAACCAAATTCTTCTTCTGAATTCTAGTAGGAAATAACTCCTACTATTTGATGTCTGATGAATCATTAATGACAATAGTCTCACACTTGCTTATAACTTGTAATAACACACATCAGATAAATACCTAAGCTGAATGCATTTACACAGTCCTTGTTCATCTGCAATTTAAAAACAGTGTAAACCCCTTCCTTCAGATATGCATGGTTAATTGCAGTATAGAGAAATACTGAATATTTTGGTTGATTAATTACTATTCAGCATGATAGGACCCATTTAATCCATTTTCTAATCCATATTGTAGCATTCCTTTACATTAAAAAAGGAAAATGATCCAGAACACTTCATTAGTATTATTTTACTTATCTAATTATTTACTTTATCGAGATTTAATTTTTCCTCAAAGGAATTTGAAGAATGTTAGATGTTATTTAGCATGAAGCAGAAGTCCTTAACTTGAAAGAAAATAATTGTCTGTAATGGATTACAGACTTTTTTTTTTTAATGAAGAAGACATATTCGATCTAAGCTTTAAAGGAATATTCATGTTCATTTTATACAAACTTACTAATGTTTCATCAGCAAATGATTTTTTCTAAATAACATTGCTCTTCAAACCATTTGATTTTAAAAGGATGATAAGCTGTTATCTTACAGATCCATACATCCCGCAGTCTAATTTTATACATATCCAGTCATAATTCTCCATCAGAAAACATCATTTTTGATTTCTGGCAAATCTTTTGAATAATTTTTTCAAGCTTATTTTTGCTTGGAATCACAAACAAGTATGTAACAATTTAGATTCTTAAGACACTATAAATTGTTAGTATCCCTCATTGTCTAAAAAAGAGTGTTCATAGTCCAAGTGATTCCTCCCCTCCACCCAAGTTTAATATGGATTCAAATTAAACAAAAGAAATTAAGTAATCTAGTCTCTTGGAGTGCCTGTTTGTAAGATAATAAAACCTTTTATACCTGCATCTCTTTTCTGGTTTATATACCTTTCATGAACTGAGCAGTGTTCAAAAATAATTTTAAGGTATGAAATTGTCCCTGTATATTGTTTAAGGTGTCTGGATTCCAAACTATAGTGGTTAGTACTTTTAAAGATAAATCCACTATCATTAGTAGATTCAGAAAGCTGGTTCTTTTTCTGTTGTTGTTTCTAATAAAAATCTTGCAAGACCCATTCACTAGTGCCATTTAAACTAGAGCCTAAACTAGAACTCTTTTTGAAGACCTTCCTCCTCCTCTGCACAGAAAAAAATATATTTATTAAAAACTTTTGATCAGAAGTTACCAGATGATTGATATGCTAGCAGCATATGAGTATCTATACTTCTTTTTTTATTAGATACTAAAGTGTACATTCATATGATCTGCATACAGTTAGATGCTTCTGCAGTAATGTCCTTTTTCAGGAGCCTTTTGATAGATCTATTACTCTATATAAAGGAATAACATTGCTATGTCCCTTGAAAACGGGATGTATGCTACTACGTAGAGTAAAATCAAAGGCTGTGTGGATTTAGAGCATTTACTGGCATCCTCATGCCCTGATTTCCAGCGGACAGCGCTAAAAGCACATAAAGTGCATGTGGGACTTCGGAATGCACCCAGCATTCATTCCCCACTTTGGTCTCCAGTCAGTCTCTACATAGGTACTGCCCTATTCTACAGAAAGAAAACAGTAGGAGACTGCAGGCCATTTACAAAAACTGCATTTGTAAAAAAAAAACTACCACCACTAACTAAAAAATCCTCTTAAAAATCCTTCTTTCCTCTTTTTACTCATTGACAGTATTTTAAAAATATTATTTTTTCAAAGCAGTGATTTAAGGAACAATCATTTTTTGCCTGTTTTGAACTTGCAAAAAATTATGATTATAGATCAAACCTGAGTTCTGCCTTGGACGTAAAAGCCTAGTGCTTTATCTTCTAATCGTCTTCAAAATATTGACTTAGTGTCTATGAACATTCATCATCACTAAGGGATAAACCAGAAAGGCTGTCTTAATGAAGTTTGATCAGCAGCTGTAGATGCATGTGTTCAAAGGGTCTACTCTAATATAAGAGTCAATATGCTCAGAGTTTCTGCCAGTATTTTTGTTAGACAGAAGAAATCAACTGTTCGTTGCCTGCTTTCATTAAGTATTTATGGGAGTTCATTCTCTGACAGTTATTTAACACATTAGCAATTGCATGTTCTAGTCCAGACCTTGTCCAGACTTGTCCAACAGAAAAGCAAAATCCGTTAGATTCTAACAGCTACTATGGAAGGTGAGTAAATGTCATGTGATTAATATCTTCATTAAGAGCTTTGCAAGTCACACATGATAAATAGTGCAAAAACCCATGGGTCATAATTATTTTTACTTGGCTTTAAAATAAACAGATAAAATTACCTTTTCTCTGCTTTCCAGCATACGACACTGTCCGCACTACACACAAACCTGTCTTGGTTCTTTCTAGAAAACTCAAGTTCTTCTACCTCAAAAGCCAGTGGTTCTCCAATATTTGTCTGTCTTGCGTGCATTATGGAAAATAAGTTTTAAACTCAGAGTTTCTTATGTTACCTCTAGCTTCTTCTTTAAGGGGAAAAAAATGACTTGCAACTGTTTCATCAAGTTGGTCAGCAAGTCATTTTGAGATTCCTCCTAATTAGATCAATGAAGGTTAAACCATATAAGAGCATAGATAAGGTTTGGTAATTACACACTAAATTTAGGAAAAAGAAGTTTCATTTGCTGTGAATGAAATTATTAGGACTTTTCAATTCTTCTTCCTTGACACTCCCTTGTTCACCCAAACTGAAGGTGGATACCACCAGCTGGAGAAATGCAGAAAATTAACTTCCATAGAATGACATAATTAGCAATCTAGGGCCCATACAGAGTACTTTTAAAAAGATTAGGAAAAAAAAAAAAAAAAAACCTACCAGTAATAACTAACAATGTTCTATACTCATTAGCAAAACCAAACTAGACCACTCTTTCTGTCCATATTTTATGTCACTTGCACATAACATCTAGTATAACTCATTTGATTTCCATAGAAATAGTCTTGATTTTAAAAGGTACGAATGAGCTAAGATTCAGATGTAAGTGGTAATATTTGCTGATGCTCAGCTCAGAAGTCTCTTAAAATCATCCCATTCTCGGTGCTCTGGAGGAGCAGTAAAATAAAGTGGAATAAGCTGCATAAGCAATTTGAGTTCAGTTTCTTTTTTACACTACTTCAGTAAAGGCCAAATTCCAGCTATCTATAATAATTAATTAGCTTCAGCTCTAAGAGGTTCTAACCTTCAACAACGGAATTGTTCTGTGATTTCCAGCAAAGGGCGGCTTTCTATTGCATAACTATTGATGAGGCCTCCTGTGTTCTTGCAATGTGAGACTGTTAACAATGCACTGATTTATGGCCAAGATGATTGAATATCTTCATTCTTCAAAAATGAATACAAGCAACAGGAAGATTTTTTTTCTCTCTTTATATTAGAGAGGGTTTATATGCTAATTCAGATATCAAGACCTAACGTAAGACCTAATGTATATTTTATTGATTTGAAAATCATTCCCCAACCATTTTTTCCCCAATTTATCTTTAATTACAGCTAATAATAATGACATTCAAAAATGTTGAAAATTAGGTTCTGAATGTTCACAAATAAGGGTGGGAATGAAACAAATCTAACTTTTCCCTCTCCACAACTCCAACCCACCTTCTGACCACTCCCCCCCCGCCCCTCCCCCCCAC